>APFE030570838.1:0-13429 GCA_000404065.3 Pinus taeda
TTCACCCATTTCACTTCCTCCACCTTCTTCATCCCCCTCTACAGTTTGGCCCCTCCGTTTCCTACCCTCCACCACCATAATAACCATAAAAGGGACCAGGAAGAGGAAAATGCCCAGAAATATGGTGAGGTCCATGGTGTTTGATGTTTGTAGGGACAATCTGCAAATTAATCTCATTTATTGGCATTATTAACTTAATTTATTAATTTAATTGCAATTCATCATTTTAATACTCAATAAACTAAATTAAATTCCCTAAATTACTACCTAACTAAATTAAACTAGCTAGATTAGCTAAATTGTTAACTTACCTCTGCAGGCTCGCTCCTTGCTCCTTCCTCCTCGCTCCTCGCTCTTCCTTGCTCCAAACTCAAGCTCTTCAACCTCTTCCAATTCTTCAAACATGAACAATGAAATGTTTTTTGGCCCAATGGGCCTTTTAAAACAAAGAAAATTTTTAAAATTTTTTATTTTTTTCGGGTCCGCGGAATTTTTTTCCGCCGACCCGCTCCCAGCCGGCTCAAAATCACTCCCGGAGCGATTTTTTAAAGCCCGGGAGCGATCGGGAGCGATCGCTCCCCAATCGCTCCCGGGCTTTAAATATCGCTCCGGGAGCGACGGAGCGGCCGCTCCCTAAGACGCTCCCAAAATCGGCAGGGAGCGTCTAATATCAGGTAGGGAGCGCGCTCCCGAAAATCGCTTCCCGTCCGGAGCGATTCAGGGAGCGCGCTCCCGAGCCGCTCCGCCCGGAGCGCGCTTCGGGAGCGGGTTCGAAGGGGGGGGGGGCGCTCCCCCGCAAGTATGGTCCCAATGTTGCACAAACACCCCTCGTCCGGATCAAAACTCGTATGGATTTGCGGGTGATCTGTCCTCGGAACGACGTCTTGGAAATTTGGAAACACGGATCAGGCAGGAAAAAACGATTCCTAGGTTGTGGGAGCCGTCCAACCCGTTTTTTGCGTTTCGTACGCTCGGATGCGCTTCCGCGACTAGATCACCCAGTGGATCCGCTGCGGATTGGGGCAGACTTTGGGCGGATTGCGACTGTTTCTGTGGGCCGCCGGGGGAATCTG
Source organism: Pinus taeda (assembly GCA_000404065.3). NCBI lineage: Eukaryota > Viridiplantae > Streptophyta > Pinopsida > Pinales > Pinaceae > Pinus > Pinus taeda. The sequence continues at coordinate 1,074 of APFE030570838.1, forward strand.
CTGTGCAGACCCACTAAATTAGTTTTGTTTTTATTTTTATTTTGTTTACTTATGGTTGAGGGTGGGTCTAAGTTGGTTAGGGAAAGGAATGAAGGGATTAAAAGCCTCTTTCTCCTCTCATTTGCTCACTCTTGTATTTTTGGAGAGCTTGGAGAAGAGAGGAGAAGAGAGCTTGGAGAAGAGAGGAGAAATAGAGGAGAAAGAGAGGAGAGACTTGAGGAGAGCTTGAAGGAGTGAAGAAAGAGGAGCTAGGAGCAATGGAGGAGGAGCTAGGAGCAATGAAGGAGGAGGAGCTTGGAGGAGTAAAGAAGGGCTTCCATCTACAAGAGCTAAAGAGGTAAGTGCAAAACCTAAAATCCCTTATTTTTTTGTCATTGTTTTTGTATCTTTCTCGTCCCTCTCCTACTCTTTCATATTCTTTCTTCTTGCTCATTTAATTGCAGTTTGTCCACCGCCTATATTCATATTCCAAGATGGTGTTCTTTTGGCTTCTATGTATCATTCCACTTTTGGTTTTCTTGATGGCAAGGGGAGTAGGAATAGAAGGGAAGAAGAACAAGAGGATAGTGGTCCCCATATGAGTGACCCAATGTATGATGAGGAGGAAGGGTTTGGAGCGGAAGGTGATTAACCTGAAGAGAACACTGAAACACTAGAGGGGAAAGCTGCATTGACACCCTTGTGGAACTATGTGACCAAACTTGAAGTGGGAAAAGGTGGTGGAAGCTACAAGTTTTTGTGCCCTCATGGTTGTCATGGAGGAAAACCATATAGTGGTTCATATACTTGTGTAAGGAGGCATCTTTGCGGGGTGATGGACAGTGATGAGAAAAAGGGTGCTGTGGGGATACAAATTTGCCCAAACGTTTCAACTAAACAAAGAAGAAAATACATCGAAATAGAAGAGGTTGCACAACAAAAAAGCAAGAAACAAAAAATTCAGTCTGAATCAAGTGCAACCTCTAGATTTGGTAGCTCATCTCCTCATGGTACTTCTGCAATCTCTAGAGGTAGAACAATAGGGGATTTCCTTGATGTTGTTGGGAGGGATGATGTGGATGGAAAGATAGTCCGATTTCTTTGTGCTTGCGGTGTACCATTCAATGTGGCTTTCTCTCCCTATTGTCATGATATGGTTAAGGCCAGGTTCCTATTGCGATCCTCTATGAGCCCCGATGATCCTGTCAAGAATAGATCATCCACATACAAAATTAGAATGAGGGGCTCATCCTCTACCATCAAATAGTAAAGGTTGGTATCTGCGTCACTCTTGACGAACCCCATCTGCTGCAAGTAGGTGTCAATTCTACCATACAATGCCATGGGAGCTTGCTTGAGCTCGTATAGAGCCTATTTCAATTTGCACACATGCGTGCGCCTCTCCTATAGTAAAGGTTGGGATCTATGTCACTCTTGACGAACTCCATCTGCTGCAAGTAGGTGTCAATTCTATCATACAATGCCATGGGAGCCTAGTTGAGCTCGAATAGAGCCTATTTCAATTTGCACACATGCGTGTGCCTCTCCTGAGTCTCAAAGCCCTTTGGCTGTTCTATATACACTTCCTCCTCTATAACTTCATTTAAGAACGCTGTATTGATGTCCATCTGGTGAATCTGCCATCCCATCTGAGCTACTAGAGATATAGCTGATCAGATAGAAGTGTATTTGGCAACTGGGGTGAAGGTTTCCTCATAATCTATCCCTTCCTTTTGTGCATACCCCTTTGCCACGAACCTAGCCTTGTACTTTAACACAATGTCGTATGCCGCATATTTGATCTTATAGATCCACCTCCAACCTACAACTAATCTGTCTTCTGGCCTGGGCACTACCTTCCATACATCATTCGTCATGATAGAGCTATAGTCTTCTACCATGGCATCTATCCACACCTAACGCTGTGCGCCCTCCTAAAAGTTGGAAGGTTCTGCAACTTGAGCTACCAATGCTTGGTACTTGCCAAGCTGTCTGATGAACCTCTTTGTTGGCTCTATGACTAGTAGAGAGAGGTCTTGCCAGCTCGTCCTCATCCTGTCTCTGTTGCTCCATCTGCTGAGAACTCCTTGGATTTCTTGCACTTGAGGCAATATTGGAACTGGTCACAATACTTGACCCTTGTGATTGTCCCCTTGCTTGTCTCATTGGCTACCCTTGTTGCTGGACTAAAGGAGCTTTTGCTGATTGATTCTGATCACCTGCAGACATCTCACAAGACCTCCTGAAAGCTCGGTCCTCCATGAACTTCACGTATCGCCTTAGTACTATCTTCCTATTGCTAGGAATGTAGATTCTGAATGCCTTTGAGGTTTTGCTGTATCCAACGAAAAACCCCTTCTTTGTAGTTTGATCTAGTTTGGTCCTTTTATCATCTGGGACGTGACAATAAGCAACGCTGCCAAAAAGTTTGAGGTCGCTGACTTCTAGCTTCTTCCCTGTGAAGACTCCTTTGGCGTTTTCTTCCCCAATGCTCTATGAGGAGTCCTGTTCTGAATATACACTGCCGTGTGTGAAAATTTCTAGGTAGAAATCCAACTTCTGTGACTGATATTATTTCTTCTACTTATTAATTAAGAAATAAGTTATTCACAATGTTTCTACGACAAATATCGAAATAAATTCCACTACAACCTTCACAATTAAAATATTGTGGAAAGTAAATGCAAGGAAAAATACTAGCACAAGTATAATCACAATGACTGTTATTTTTGGACAATTGTCCCCTGAAAAACTCAATGTGGGAAAACTAGTGCGACAGATGAGGTTTCTTTCTTAATCTTCAGCGAAAATCTCATGTCCAAGATACAACCAACAAAATAGAAGAGGAATCTCTGTGAGAAATTTACTAACAATTCTCTTACACATCCCGATGAGATTCTGATCCAGGAGAGGACTTGCTGCCCCCTCTGCGTTTCAATGCGTCAGGTTCTGCATGAGGATTGCACAGTCCCAGAGTCAGCCTCTACGCTGTCCCTCTGCGTTGCCCCTTCTTTGCTCTACGTCTTCTGCTCTTGCACTTCCGACTGATGCTGCTACCCTTTCTCTCCTCACCTGCAACTCTCCCTCTGAATTGATTTTCTCTTGCCGAACTTCGACCAGTGAGAAAATCGATTTTACTTGGGTAATTGAGTATCTTCCTTCTTATAATCCTCCAGTTGTGAACCAATGACCTAGATTAGATTCTAACCAATGGCTCAGATCATTTGGTCTCGATCTTTGTCTTGTTTTAGAAGTTTCACCTACAGTTAGATTAATACCCCTTAACTATTTTAATTTCCTAAGTTTAGACTTAGGGTCTTATTAAAAATAATTAATTTTTTTAATAAAACTGTCTCCGGGTGGAATTTCCGAAAACGATTTATGGGTATTGTGGAAAACATGTATTCAAGCTTTCCTGCAAATTTTGAGACTTAGAGCACATCCAATGCTACCAGAAATCAACACTCCCTCTTAGCAAGGAATGTGCTCTAGCAATGCCCCCTGCTGAAGCATCACCCCATTCTGTAACATCTCCCTCTGCGCCGTTGATGTCTGACATCACCACCCATCAACTATTGTGCAAATTCTGCATCTGTACTGCTGCTGACCCTGCCACTGCCAACACTGCATTTGTACTGCAACTTTCTGCCACTTCAACTGAGAAACCATCTATTTCTGCTATTGAAACAGATTCTCTACCATACCCATTTGTTTCCTGAACTAGATGAAATTAGCTCTTCCTAGAGATTTTGTGTGTACGTTTGCTACCTGATTTCTTATGGAGACATACTACAACTGTGTTGCCCTATGCTGAACATAGTCTCTGATAAAGTGAAATCTCATATCAATGTGTTTCGACTGATCATGAAATACTAGATTCTCAGAGAGTTTAATACAACTTTGATTATCGCAGAAAATATTGGCCTCCTCTATCCTTTTCCTGAACAAACTCAGAGGCAGTTTTCTAATCCATATAGATTTGTACGTAGCTGTGCTGGCCGCCATATATTCTACTTGTTTTGAGCTTAGAGCTATCGACTTCTGCGTCCTGCTGCACTAAGAGATCATTCTTGATCCAACACTGAAGCAATACTTAGAGGTACTTTTCCGGTCTACTAAACTAACTGCCCAATCTGCATCTATGAATCCATTCAATCTGACGTCATCTTCTCGGGTTTATTTCAGCCCATATCCGACTGTTCCACGCACATATCTAAGAATGTGCCTAACCACTGCCCAATCCACCCTTTTTGGTTCCACCATGAACTGACTAAGGGTGTTGAAAGCAAAGCGAATGTTCGGCTTGGTGTTGACCAAATACATGAGCGACCCAATGAGTTGTCTATACAAGGTGGGGTCCACCTCCTTGTCTCTTGATGCATCTATTTTCTTCCAGTTGGTGATCATAGGCATGGCCATGGGTCGACAATCCTGCATTCTGAATCTCTTCAGAATCCATGTAGCATATCTTTCTTGTCTAAAGAAGATCTTCCCATCCTTCTGCCACACTTCCAACCCTAGAAAATAATGCATCAACCCCATATCCTTCATGTCGAATTTTGCTTCAAGATTCTTCTTGAAGTCCTTTATGAGCCAAGATGACCCTGTTAGAAGCAAGTCATCCACATATAATACCAGAATAATGTTGAAGTTTCTAAGTCTACCAATCAGAAACCCTCCATGCACTTTATCTGATTTATTCCTACCTACTTGTTCTGTTACTTGACAAGTTATTTACAATGTAAATACTGAAAATAAACACTAGTGTATGCTCAACATATTACAGATCGACCACTGAAGGAAACAAAAACAATCACACCAAATGACACCGTTATTTTGGGACCAATGTCCCCGGAAAAACCCAATGTGGGAAAACCGGTGTAGCTATTTGAGGGTTTTCTTATTAAGCAATATCAGAGTACAATCTGGGTGCCAAATCCGGCCTACCCAACAGAGAATTTCCTTAGTAGTAATACCTCTCAGTTTGAGACAAATTTCTTGGCTGAAACCCCGGATAATCCTTCCGGCAACTCCTCAGCTCCAATTTGCCTTAGAAACCACAATGTTTGCCTTCTTGGATTGCGCCAACCCCTCTCTGCCCAGCGTTGATCCTGACTGGGTTTTCGTCAACCTTAGGAGGCCCTGCGTCAACCTTCTGGCTCTCTGCGTCAGCAATGCTGGCCTCTCTGAAGCTTTGCGTAGCTCCTGGCTACCTCTACGTGGCCTTGCGTGAGCCTTGGTTGCTACATCGTCACTCTCTCTGGCTCCAGCGCTGATCTCTCGGCACTATCTCTGCCTCTCTGTTTCTCTGTACTTAATGCCCCTCAGCTGCAACTCCGATCACTAATTCTATCTCTCTTAACAAACCCCGCTCTAGAGAATAGAATGACTGATCACTCTGGTATACTCTCCAAGTGACCCTCAAGCCTCCTCTATACTTTTCTCGTTGATATATCAACGGCCGAGATCAAGTCCCTAATCAACAACTAAGATTAGATCTGTCTTGATCCATGTCTTTTGGACCATTCTAACATAGTTTCATATTAATTCACATTAATATTTTAATTTCCCTATGTTTAGACTTAAAGGACTCCATTAAAAATATTAATTATTTTAATATCTCCTGAACTGTTTAGAATCTGCCCAAACCCTTTCTGGGTATTGGAGATATCATGTGCCCCAACCTCTCCACCAAATTTTGTGGCTAGAGAACATCCGATGCTACCCCAAATCAACACTCCCTCTTAGCGAGGATTGTGCTCTAGCAATACCCCTTACTGAGTATTACTCTGATCATTCGACATCGGTCCCTGTGCTGATGCTAGGCCTGCTGCCCACCATCCTTTACACTGTTGTATCCTGTACTGCTGCCCATGGTTCTGCCACTGCCGCTGCTGCATCTGTACGACAACTCCCTCTGCATCCGTGCTGCTGCCAGTCCTTTGTCCCAGCACTGCATCCGCATTGCACCTCCTATCAACATGTTGCATCATGCTACCCATTGCTGCATTGCAACTCAGTTACTGATAAGTAAGTAACTGATCTCCCAACTCTGATTGCTCTATTGGGCTAGAGACCCTCCTGATGCTGAAGCTCCCTCTGCTGCTGACAAGTGCTCCCTCTCTGACCTTTGCGCTGTTGCAACAACTCCCTGCATCCCGCACCGTTGCACACTTCTTTGTGCCATCCTGCACTGGTGCAACACTCCCGTGCCTCTCGCATTGCTGCAGCCTGCTAGCCTCGCGCTGCCTCGAGACTCTTGCATTGTAGCTCTCTCTGCTGCTCCATCTGCATCCATCTCTACCCGACTTAGCTAGTCCTGCTACCCCTCTTTGGGGCTCCCGTAGCAAGGTCTAATCCAAGAGGCTGGGTACCTCAAGGATCCTACCCCTCATCGCCTGTAGTCCACTTGACTACAATTCGATGTCTCCCCACTTCCGCTCAAGTGGTGCGTGTGCACTCATGTCACAGTCATCGTTTGTCAACACTTCCTTCTCTGCCCTTGTTGGCGCTGCCTTAGTCTCGGAAGACTCTCCCTTACTCTTCTTCTTTGGACACTGGGTCGCATAATGACCCAGCTCCACATAGTGGAAGCACTTGATCTTGGAGAGATCCTTCCTCTTCTGCTTTTCCTGATTTCCCTCAGATGTTAGGGCAACATCTTCCTCGTCTTGCTTGACTTTGATCCCCTTGCTTTTGCTACCCGTCTTTGACTGTTGTTTGATCTCTTCTTGGCGAAAAGTAGCCCACATCTCATCCCAAGGTAGAAGTGTCCCTCTGTCTAGTATACTCTGGACAAATACCTCCCAATCTTTTGAGACAACATTCAGGGTTGTCCTCACCATCAATTCCTGATTTGGCGTGGCTTCTATAACAGTCACCTGATCTTGGATCTCATTCAGTTCTCTAAGGAAGGTGTCAATCGGTTCTCCCTTTTTCATCTGATACGACCTCAAATGATTCTCTAGTAAGATTCTTCTTTGCACAGAAGTATGCTGGTACAATTTCTTGAGGGCCTCCCACATCTCATATGTCGTTTCCTTCTCGGTAATGTGTGGTACTACATTGTCCTTGACCCCGTCAAAGATGATGCTCTTGGCCCTTGCCATTGCCTCCTTGTACTTGTCGTTATCATTTGGGTTGACTGGGATAGCTATAACCTTCAAGGCAAAATTGTTAACACGATTTCTGTCAAGTACGGATAAGATTCTGGCCTTCCAGAATGCGAAGTTCGATGCTTCGTCCAGTCTGTCCTGGTCTCTTACTCTGTGTAGTGCCATGATGCTCTTCTACTTTCCTCTTGGAAGTTCTCAATCTGAATCCCTTTGAGTCTCGATTTCCCTCCTGGAAATCCTTCTGTCGATGTCGAGATGCCCCCTACTCTGATTGTCTGTGAAACTGCACCATTGATCTGTGTTTCTCGGCTGGAAACCCTCGGTGGCAACTCCCTCCTCTTGGCATTTGCCCTGTTAGGTACTGTTCTGACTACAGTACCTCACCAACTCCACTCTGCGATGTTCCCACAACCTTCTAAACCCCAACAACCTGAAGGTGAGAGCTCCTATGCTCTGCGCAATCTCGACACCAGCAACTTGGCCTCCTTAGCCAACTGCATCAGTCCTCCTAGCTTTTGCGTGACTCTGCGTGAGGCTCCTTTTGCCTTCCTTAGCCTCTGCGCTACCTCTTCTTGGCTCACCCTTGATGATGCAGGCACTGTGTCACCCTTCCTTTGTTGTTGCTATGCTAGAAAGAACTTCTGTCACGTCGGGACAATTGTTTTCTGCTGCTATTGCTCCGCTCGGTTGATGTCCTCAATCCTCTTGTGATCTGCAATCACACTCTAATACCATGTTGAAATTTCTAAGTCTACCAGTTATAAACCCTCCATGCACTTTATCTGATTTATTCCTACCTACTTGATGTAAATATTGAAAATAAACACTAGTGCATGCTCAACATATTACAGATGAACAACTGAAGATAACAGAAACAATCACACCAAATGACACTGTTATTTTTGGATCAATGTCCCTAGAAAAACCTAATGTGGGAAAACCGGTGCAGTTATCTGAGGGTTTTCTTCTTAAGCAATATCAGAGTACAATCTGGGTGCCAAATCCGGCCTACCTAATAGAGAATTTCTTTGGCTGTAATACCTCTCAGTTTGAGACAAATTTCCTGGGTGAAACCCCAAATAATCCTTCTAGCAGCTCCTCAGCTCCAATTTGCCTCAGAAACCCTAGCGTTTGCCTTTTTGGACTGCGTCAACCCCTCTTTGCCCAACACTGGCCATGCATCACCCTGAATGGGTCTGCGTCAGCCTTCTGGCCCTCTGTGTCAGTGACGCTGGCCTCTTTGAAGCTCTGCATAGCCCCGACTACCTTTGCGTGGCCCTGCGTGAGCCCTGGCTGCTACTGCGTCACTCTCTTTAGCTCCTGCGCTGATCTCCCGACACTATCTCTGCCTCTTCGTTTCTTTGTACTCAATGCCCCTCAGCTGCAACTCCGATCACTAATTCTATATCTCTTAGCAAGCCCCGCTCTAGAGAATAGAATGACTGATCACTCTGGTGTAATCTCTAAGTGACCCTTAAGCCTCCTCTTATACTTTTCATGTTGACATATCAACGGCCGAGATTAAGTCCCTAATCAACGAGGAGCGCTGAGATGCACGAGGATGCAGAAAGGGGAGCATATAGACCCATTCCTTACTAGGCGTCAGGATGTTCGGGATCAACTGGCTTCAGTAGGGTCAGCACCCCACCCTACAGAGTTTGTATGATTAGGTTTGAACAACGTTTCTAAAGAATGACAAGTTTTCATCCAGAGTATCCTGAGCAGAGAAAAACTGCCGGATTGGAAACATATGTGGGCTGATATGTAACAGAAGGAGATGAGGCGAGATCTGGTGAAGAGCACCTGATGAGCCCCAGAAATGGGTAATTATATGGGCTCATTTGGCCTCCTAACTTAGCTTAATCCAACATTCTCATTAATTTGTTGCATGTTTTTTATTATATTTATGCTATGCTAATAAAGTGAATTGGGTTAGTCATTATGCCATGAAGTCTAATGTGTGCTTTATGCAAATTTTTGGTCAATTTTTGGACAAATTCAAAGGATTAATGAGCATTTGGCAGCCAATATTCGAGGGAAACAAGAGAGAGGATTTGTAGGAGGGTGTCCCCCTCATTTATGACTCCCTACCTCGAATCCTCCATCAGAGACTTGGAGCATAATTAGCCACATTGATGCATCCAAGGGGGCAGCCGAGCAAGTCAAGAAGAACTGTTGTCTATCTCTAGTTCCATAAGTCGAGCCCTTGATTTTAGGAGGACTATTGGAGGACTCCATTTGTATAAATAAGGGGGCTTAGAGCCTCAGTAGGTTAGCCAGTTATTAGTAGATTTTTCGCACTTTTGTGCAGCTCTTGTTCAGTTCATTTTCGAGCTTATCTCTCAGAACAATTTATGTAATGTGACTTTTATTTTGGTAATGGAGATGACATATTTTCTGAGCCAGCACTGATTTCTTCCAGAGGGCTGAAGATCTTGGGTTAGGGCCCAACCCAAGCTGCTCAACACCTCTTGCTTTGTACTTATATGTTTTTTCTTCAATTCATGAGTTAATTTCCGTTACATAGATTCATCTTACCTTGTTTAGAATAAGTTGCTTTTGTTGGTTTGCATAGCTGCTCTTGTTTTAGTTGCTCAAGTAGGTTAATATAGTGATAGGCTAAGATTCAAAAAGGCCAATAGCAGACTCTGACCTCTTTTCTCCCTTCCTGGGACCATGATTTGAGGTGAAGGCACTACTGCGGCCACCAAAAACACAGTTTTGCTTCTTCCATGCAATCTCTAGTATGATGATTTGATTTGAAAAGTTAAAGTGTTACTTCAGATTCATTTTGCCAATATTATTTCTTGTTTCTATAATAAGTCTCGTTGCAAGTTTTTCTATTCATAGGGTATTGTTTAGCACTTCATGTTTCTAGGTCAAAAATTAGGTTAACAAGAGATATGGTTCTGTTTTCTTGATGCAGCTAGTCCTTTTCTTGCTCAGTTCGGTAGTTAGATGTGCAAACCTCTTACAACACACCTCAGCTCACAATACATCAATAAAGTAGCGAGCATCATCTCATTCCCCACAGGTTTCATAAGTCATTCGCAGTCCTTCACAAATCTGCCCTAATTTTTGCACTTTTTCCATAAGATTTCCTCTCGTCATTTGAACAAATCCAACCATCATTTTCTTTCCTGATCCTCCTTGTTAAGCCTCAGACACCTCAACACACTCCTCTAGCTTTCAGATACCCTTTTCCACCATTTTTTCACTCTTAAAACCTCTAAAAATAACTCTCGGCATGCTCCTATAGATCCTCTGCAGTCTCCTGTAGAATTTCCTGTGAGTGATTTTTCGAAGTTTGATTGCAAGGGAAGTCTTCAGAAGGTTACCAGAGGCTTCTTAGGATCCCTCCACACCTTCTTACACCTTTGCAAGAACCAAATCCGCCTTCCTTCGCCACCAAACCTCTGTCACAGTGACAAACAGACAAAATCTCATGCATAACAATTTCACATAAAACACATAAAAACACAAAAAGATGTTCTTTTTTCATTTTCTTCTGGGAATAGCTTAAGTAGATGTGATTTACCTTTTCAGTAGTTAATGGCACTCATTTCATCAGTTTTCATCTCTTTTTCTGCAAAAGTAGGGTTAGTTGGAAAAATTAGGGTTTGCTAGGGTTTGCGTTACATTCCATTGTTCTTTCTCTTTTTGCGAGTAGAATAGTCTTTGTAGAGTTAACTTTCTTTCATCACAGTGAAAAGCTTCTTCTGGAAACTCATAGAAGTTGGCTTGAGCTCTTAGTGATCTTGCGCTAGCTGACCAAGTGACAGTCTGCAGTGAGAGCTAGTACTTGTGCATACAACACCATCTCTTCCAAGTTTGTTACGAACTACCGGGTGGATAAAAGTAAAGTAGGAAGCCCTAGGAGTTGTAGCATTATTGCTGCAATACTGGTGCTCACTACTTTTTGGCGCCGTTGCCGAGGAAGCGTCAGAGTGTTTTGTGATTACTGCTTTCTTCTATTTCTTGTAGAGTAGTTGCTTCTTTCAATTTCTGCATTTCCTTGCTTTCATTTCAATTATGCAATTTCTATTTCAGCAAAAGTAGATTAGCCCTTTCAATTCTGCAATTTCAATTTTAGCAAAAGTAGATTAGTCATTTCCTTGCTTTCATTTCCATTCTGCAAATTTTCATTTGAGCAAGTTCATTTCAGTAGTTGCAATTTGTTTGTTCATTCAATTTCAGTTTTGCAGGTACAGGGAGTGAAAAAAACAAAAAATCACCCCAACAAGAGATTCCCTTTCATGCCTTGTAGGAACAGAGATAATTTAGGGAAATTCCTACCCAACACCCCCACCACATCACAAAGCCACCCTTCTCTCTTCTTCGGTGGCAGTGATCCAGAAGATCCTTTAGGAGAACAACTTGAAATATTTGAAGAACCTATAGGAGAAGAAGAGGAAGAAACCATCCCTCTTGAGACCATGGCTGAAAATAGAAATGCTAGGGGAAATGGGGAAAGAGTAGAGGGTACCTTTCCCATCCGAGAGACCAACGGGGACACTAAAATGAAGAACATAAGCCCTTCAACCCTACCTCACTTATATGGGTTAACTACTGAAGATCCTGACACCTTCCTATTTGAGTTTGCTGTTATCTGTCAAACCTATGACTATGCAGAAGACGAGCAGAAGATGAAACTGTTTCCTTCTACCCTCAAGGATGTAGCATTGTGCTGGTTCATGGGGTTACCTGGCGACAACATCGCAACTTGGGTTCAGATGTAGCAAGCCTTTAATAACAAATATCGGGACTACTGTAGGTTAAAAGACACCAAGGAAGAAATATTCCGAATGACCATGGGAAGTGATGAGTCCTTGGAAGATTATGAAGAGATATTCCAGTGTAGTTATAAAAGGTCCAGGTGCACACTTGACCCCGAATCTCTGAAGTTGGTCTTGCTCAGAGCAATTCCAGAAGACCTTCTAGACACCCTCCATTTACTGGCGGGGGAAGACATCTACCAGCTATCCTATGAAGACATAAACACTGTCTTTAGAAATCATTCTAGGGCAGCCAGGAAGAGAGGTAGGGGAAGTCAACCCATGGCCAGTACCTCCTCCTTTAGTTCATCTCTCAAAGGTGAATTTGGAAACATGCTAGAAGATTTCAAGAGTGGGATGCTGTAGACTCTTGCCATGCAAATGGACACCTTGCATATCAAAAGGAAACAAGAGGAGGCAGAGAGGGCTTTGGCCATTTTTTGTTGTAGGTGCACTAGAAGGCATCCTAGGAATAAAATCATCCTAC
>APFE030570841.1:0-11109 GCA_000404065.3 Pinus taeda
TAATTTATTTCTTAATTAATTATTTTAGTGATTTGTGTGCATATGTATTGTCTAGAACTTTCAGAGCTTTTAACATTTATCAGGGATAATATGCCGGCTTTAATATGTATTGGAATTCCTGGAATGCTCTATTTCCCGACATCACATAGCGATTTAGTTGTTGGATGGTTTGAATTCTACGGTGATGGTTTGAAAGCTTTCATATGAGATTTAATAGTCTTATGATCATTGTGAACTAATCAAGTTTCCACGAGAGAGATTTTAAAAGATCCTGGTTTTGCAGGCCTAGCTTGCATCAGGTGGTATCAGAGCAGGAATAGCTCTGTTTGAAGGTTCAAGTTTTTTTAGTTAAGTTAATTGCATGTGATGAATGAATGTTAGATTTTTGGAACCGATGAATATTGCAGCACAGAGATGCAGTGCAGTTGAGGAAGTGAAACAAGATCATGCAAGATCTTAAAGGCATAGTGAAGAAATCAGCGAGAAGAAGTAGATCACAGCTAGAGTGTAGTGGTAAAGAAGTCCAACAAAGGATTCTAAGTGAATGTGGCAGAACCTAAAGATTCAACAGAGGTTGAATAAAGTTGGAGATGAGAGAAGCCTATAGGAGCAGTAGAGGATGCTCGAAAGGTTATAGTAGAGGACCAATGATTACCAAAAGACGAAATCTGGAGGGAAGGATTGGTGAGGTAAGTGGCAGCAAGAGAGTTTGCTGTGGTAGAGGCTTCATGCAACTCATAGGTGAGGAACTCATGGCAAAGGAAATGCCTACTGAAAGTCATAAAGGAGAGAGCAGAGGTTCAGAAAGAGGCGATAGTAGAAAAGAGAAGAAATATGCCAAGGCAAATGGCATAAGACAGTAGTTGACTCAGGAAGAGTATGAGAATGAGAAAGTTGAGATAGCAGTTCATCTTGAGCTATTGATGGAGTTGTTGCAGGAAAATGTGAAAGACCAGAGACATGGTTTACTGCTGAGGAAGAGAGTGAAATCGCAGAGGCTACAACAGAAAAGAGATTTACAGATAATCATGCAGTTAACAGAGGAGCTGAGGAAGCTTGAGCAGATGATGGATGTACAGTTAAGACGGGAAGAACTCAGAGCAGCTGAGTTGGAAGAGGAGGTTTCCATTGGTGAAACAGAGGAGAAGATCATTGATGATTTCTTGAGTTATTGGGTAAATCTAGATCAGCTGGATAATATAAAACCATGCATTTTTGTAGTTGACAATTGTGATGTGATTACAGGCCTTACTGAGGAGGAAGTGCAATCTTGTGAAACTGTTATAGCACAAGAGGAAGTTCTTATGAATGTTGAGGAAATGGATCAGTCTGTAGCATGGATAAGTGAAGCAACAGTTGAGTCTGTTAAACTTAGTGATTTTTTGCAAACTGAAAGTTTATATGTGAATGTAGGTGATGATGATATGCTTCAGCAATGCTACAAAGAAATTGCTTTGTTGGAATACTGGTTGGAGAATCCAGAGTATGACAGGGAGATTGCAGAAGAAAGAATTCAGTGCAGTGAACAAGAGAGAAAGGACATCATGGAAGCAGATGATATGAGAGGAAGACTGGTTGACAGTGTTGAGAATTCTTCAGAGGATTCTTTGGAAAGTTTGGATCAACATACTGATGTGCTGATAGTGGAGGAGGATTCAGAACAACATACTGAAATGTTGGCAAAGGAGTACAAGGCACTGATGCCTTATGATTTTTATTCTAACAATTGTTTTGTGAGTACAGGTTTTATTGAAGATGTTGGAGAAAATCTGTTAGACAAAGAAATTGAACTGATGAGGCAGATGATGGTGAAAGAATCCCATAAGTGACCAGCAACAATAAAAGAAAAGGGAAGCAACAAAAGAAAGACAGCAGAAGATTGTGAGAGTGCAGCTAGTGGAGCAAGGTAGCATAAAGTGTGGAGACCTGGAGAAGAACAACAGACAGAAGCAACAACAAATGGAAAGTTGCAACACAAGATATGGGATCCAGGCAAACATAGATCTGAACACATGATCAGGAGATCATGAAATTTTTCTACCTTGGGAGTCTGATGCAGGAGCATTCAACCCGAAGGGAAATTATTGTAAATAATAGACATAGGGGGTCATGCATTTGTGGAATTAGTTTCCTAAATTCAAAGTCAGTTTAATATTTAGGCTTTTTTTTTGTAAGTCAGATGTATATGTATTAAACAAAAAAAAAATAATTTACAGAAAGTTTGCTGAGGCAGACAGAAACCTGAGAAATCCATTACAGCCTCGCTATGCACAGGCATTGAGCTTTCAAAACCAAAAGAAACCACCATGCAGGCTTATCAAAACCAGACTGCTCACCACGCAGGGTGGCCATTTTAAGAGCAGAGAGAAATAGCGTCATGACATTGTCAAAATTGGATGTTTGACCTAAAACACGCATATGGCTTAGACATATGGACTAAGCATGGGGCCGAAACCGATGCAAAACATAGAGAGACAAGAGATAAACCAGAAGGACGGGCAAGAAGCCGAAGCCAACAAAACTAAACCGCGAGAAACCGAGGACTAGGGGAGCCCGCCAAGGTGCGGGAAGCCACCCATTCTGCTAGCAGGTGTCCAGACCCACATCGAGGATATGTCTATCAACTTTGGCTTGCAGTTCCTACATGGAGTGGAAGTCTTGGGCCTCCTTCACCCTTTGTTCCTGCACCAAGGGGTCCGGGATCAGAGTTTGCCTGAGCAACCTGATGAGCAGAGTTACTTTCTTGTTGACCGCCTCCACCCCTTCCTGAACATCAGAGATTCTGCGCTCCAAGGACTCATGGCTGGCGGGGCAATTACCAGGTTGATTATCGAGAGCAGGGTACTCCTTCCCGATGTGCTGCTTCCCAGCTTCCTTCATCTCCAAGGCTTTCGCCAGGAGAGTCTTTATCCTCCAACTTTTCGCCTTAGTGCGTGTGAATTGAGTTGCTCTTTTGGCGGGTGTGCCCAGGTCACTCAGCCAATCAACTTCATCTACTATTGCTCCCTCCTGCTTATTCGCTTCTTCCTGTTTAACTTTAGCCTCCAACTCAGTGATTTTGCATTTGATTCTCGTTGAGGCTCAAGTTACATACATATTCTGCGCATTGCGCAGATCTTGGTTAGCCGCCGCGCATCTACAGCTACCCGCATCCATACTGTTCCTATTAAACCGCTTATGGTAAGTCCTTTCACTAACAGGCTAGCTGATGATGCTGGCCGAACTGAGGACTGAAGTGGGGGAAGCCGAGCCCGAACCCCTGGTTAAATAGCCTTTAGCCATAGAATTCTCTAGAGAGTGCCCTTCCTTCCGAACCAGAGAAGTGGTACTGTTGTGATTAATGCAGAGGGTGTTTTCACGCCTCACAAATCCTTTCCCTGCAGGCGCATAAGTATTCCTGATTGCCTTCCTATCAGGTTTGAGGCGAATGTCCTTTCTCCCCAAACGGTCTCTACGGAACTCCTCGTAGCATGAACCCTGTTGATGGTTCCCATGTTTGGCTCTACCCTGCACTGAAGACCACCGCCTCATCTGTCCAATTGTCCCGCACTTGTGATGATTTACCCGATCGCTGCTCGAATTTTCCTTTTGACGGTACCAGACAGATAAACCATTGTCAGTTAGGCCCAGTCGGTGTTGTTTAAGTCTTGCTGCGCCAGCTATGTACATTGATTTCTCAAAATCGGACAGTTCACCTCCTCCTAACAGCTGTCCCATCCCCTCTCTTGACTGTCTACTCCACAGTTCGCCAGGTAATCCGCCAACCCGTTTGCTCGACGACGAACTACATGGAAGACTAGACCTTGCATGCCCTCCATGAGTTCTGCGATGCTTTCTGTAACTTTGGCTAACCTCCAATGCTTAGTAGCTTTGTTAGCTTTTGTGCCCCGCTGCAATTTTTGAGCTGTGGAAATGACCAGTGAGGAATCTCCTTCTAGAATAATGTTACCGAGGCATATGGATTTTGCAATTCTTAGACCATGTTCTAGAGCTGCGAATTCCATTTCATTATTCGTGCTTTCCCCAAGCGTTTTATAGTAGATATGAAGAATTTCTCCATGTTGGTTACGTAATACACCTCCGATTCCAGCCATTCCAGGGTTGCCTCTCGACGCCCCGTCAAATTTCAATTTTAAACCACCTTCCGGTGGGCATTGCCATTTATCGCTCTGTGAGGGTGATTGAATTCTATGATGTGGAACAATACTATTGTTGGTTCCTTCCAGCTGGAAGCTTTTCAAAATACGTAAGTCCTGTGCTGTAGGCTTTTCGTTGCTTTCCTCTCTACATTTGGTTTGAATTAACTGCTGAATATTGGTAATTATGTTGTCTTTAGATAAATCAATGTTCCTGTGTTCATCTTGGAAAATTCTGTGGTTGCGCTCCTTCCAGATAGACCAAAGTAAAAACCCTTGTACTGATTTCCATATGCTATTGACTCTTTGTATGCCAGAGAAGTCTGTCTTCCAATCCATAATAGTGATGTGAATAGAATCTCTCTTTCGGTCAGAACTGCTAAGGATCCCTTCCATCCAACACCATAATTGAGAGGCCTATTCACAGGTATTGAAAAGATGGTTCAGTGATTCCTCTTTCGCAGAACACATAGGGCATCTAGAGGGTCCCTCAAAACCATTCTTGCACAGATTGTCCCAAGTAAGAGTCTTATTTCTCATCAGTAGCCAAAGGAAGGTTCTGATCTTCGGCCATAGAAGACTCTCCCATACCTTGTTGCACCATGGTATGACCTCTGCCTGTTCTTCCTTTTCTAATATGTTTCTGGCCTCTTTCAGTGAGAAGTTGCCGTTACCTTTGAGACCCCACCTTAGTTTGTCATCCTCTTCAGTTTTTCTGATCTTTCTTTTTAGAATGCGCTCATTGAAATGCTGAATGGTGTTGTTTTTTACCTCTGTATTCCCAGGATTTAAGTTTATCCAATCCCTCCAATTATTATCTGTGCTGTATTGATTCCAGTAATGACTTACTTTGTATCTACCCTGAGTTTGATAAGTTTGCTTTATGGTAGTTAATTCTGGAGAGTCAAGTTTGGGAAGCTGCTGCCAGGCATCTTCCCAGAACAGGGCTAGCCTACCATTACGAATTTCCTAAAATCTATTTTCCTGAACTACATTCTTGTTACGTTTGGCATGATTCCATATGGGTGAGCCTTCCGGGTTTTCCTGTAGTCTAATGAGTTCCTGAGTATCACAGTCCAGAACATATTTTTCTTTCCAATGTCGAGCCCATGGTAAGGTGGGTTCTCAATCCATTTCCACCCTATTTTAGCTCCACACGTTCGGTTGACCACCCTTGGATCAACTAGATTCAATCCCCCCTGGATTTCGGCATACAGAGTTTATTGCAAGCCACCAAAGCCCACTTTTTCTTATCACCATTACCGCTCCAAAGGAAGGATCTCTGAATATTTCTTATTTGCTGCAGAATACCTTTGGGGGCAGGAAGCATTGAGAGAAGGTATTGCGGGATGGCCTGAAGGATGGCTTTGGTTAGGATGAGCCTGCCTGCCAGATTAAGAGCTCTGTTCGTCCAATGTGAGCATCTTTTCTTCATGTTGGCTAGAATTTTCTCCCAATGCCCTTTCTGCCAGGGTCTGAGAGTCAGAGGAGCTCCCAAGTATCTTGAAGGCAGGGAGCCAATCCTGAATCCTAGTAGCTGGGATAAGTGAGATTGAATTGCCGGGTGAGTGTTGAAAAAGAAAATAGTGGATTTAGAAAAGTTAATTTCCATGCCAGAGGCCTGGCTGAAGAGATCCAGGATATCCCTGTAAGCAACCGCCTCCTTCACCGTGGGAGATCCATGTAACATGGTGTCGTCGACAAACTGTTGATGAGTGGTAGTAGGAAGCGATTTTATAGGCTGAAGGCCCTTTATTTTCCCTTCCGCTTTCTTCTTGGCTATGGTTCAACTGAGGCCTTCCATGAGGATAACGAAGAGAAAAGGGGATAAGGGATCCCCTTGTCGAATTCCCCTCGAAGGAGTCAAAGGGATGGATGGAGCACCGTTGACAAGGATGGAATATCTAGGGGATTTGATGAGAGCCAGAATCCACTTGATCCATGTCCTGCAGAAGCCAAAAGCTCTTAGAACAACTTCAAGGTATTTCCAGCTGACTTTGTCATAAGCTTTTGATAGATGCAGTTGCATGAGCATGCCTGCCTCTTTCCTTGAATGTAGTGAGTGAATCATCTCCTGTGCTAATAAGATGTTGTCGAGAATTTGCCTACCCTCAACGTAGCCCGATTTCTCTTCTGAGATTATGCCCAGGAGAATCGTCTTCAATCTGCTAGCTATGACTTTTGAGATAATCTTGTATATTACATTACATAATGCAATGGGTCTGAATTTATCAGGTGTTTTGGCTTCTTCAACCTTGGGTATGAGTGCTAGAAAGGTGGAGTTGAGGGATTTTAGAATAGTCCCTGAATGTCTGGAGTCTTCCACAACCTCCCAAACATCCTGTTTAACGATACTCCAGTAGGCCTTGTAGAAATTGATGGTGAAACCATCTGGACCTGGAGCTTTATCATTGGGCATACTCCTAATCGCTTCCTCCACTTCTTCCAAGGATACCTCCCTACATAAGGCCCAATTCTGATCTAAGGTAATAGTCTTTGGGATACCTGCTGTTAATTCCTTAATGGCTTCCTCTCTATTTATGGGAGGTTCCTGAGTAATTGATTTGAAGTGGTCCGAGAATAGAGCAGATATGTCGTTGTGATTTTTTAGGATCTCCCCTGCATTATTTTTCAGTTCAAGAATTTGATTGTTACTTCTATGGTCTAGAGCCGATCTGTGGAAAAATTTAGTATTCAGCTCTCCCTCTTTTAACCATTGAATTCTTGACTTCTGTCTCCATAGAGTCTCTTCTTGAGAGCACCGTTTATGCCATTGCTGAGAGAGATTTTTTTCTTGTTCCATAGCCTCGGCACTGAGGTTTCCTGCTGCACCTTCTCTGTGGATCTGTTCCAGTTTGTTCTCGAGAATGATCTTCTCCTGGAATATGTTTCCGAAGACTGTTTTTTTCCAATCTTTTATCTTTTGTTTAGTTGTTTTTAGCTTCTTTTGAAGATTGAACTCTTGGATCCACTGACCTCCAAGGGTTCTCACCACCATTTCTTTACCATCTCAAGGAAGTTGGGGTGGTCTAACCAGAACTTCTCAAACTGGAAGGGTTTGTTCCTTGGGGTACCCAAAACTTCAACAATGAGCGAGATTGGCCAGTGATCCGATCCCCCACTGGGAAGGATATATGATTCCCCTGTTATGCCATCCATTATGATGCTTTCTGAAATTAAGAATCTGTCCAAGCAAGAAGCTATTAGCTTGTCACCCCCCCTTCTGTTCTTCCAAGTCTAAAGGCCACTCTTGGGGTAGACATCTACAAGTTTGGCAGATTCAATGAAGTCTGTGAAAGCTTCCGCATCTCTGTTTAGTTTCCTGAGACCTCCTTTTTTTTCCAATAGGGTAGTTATCATATTGAAATTGCCCCCCAAAATACACTTAGATCTAGGATGCCTTCTGATAATTCTAGATAAAGTTTCTAAAATTGTTATCTTATCTTCTAGTTTCTGAGGACTATAAATATTGATACAGAGGAAAGAACTAGAGTTACCTATGGGTTGGAACTCCACTGCCATGTAGTGCTTGTTAGCTTCCGCCGATAACATCTGGACTTCCCTTGAATCCCACATGGTTGCGATGCCTCCTTCTCTTCCTTGACTTTCATTTTCTAGAACTTCCATATGTCTTCCCAGTTTTCTGCAAAGATTGCTGATATTGGGGCTGCTGCATTTAGTTTCCTGTGAAAACATGATTTCCGGTTTAAGCTTTTTGATTTTCCACTTTAAAATCCTGTGTTTCGCCTGGCTATTAAGCCCTCTGGCATTCCACGAGATTATCTTCATAGACAACTGAGATTTATTGGAAGGACTGGAAGGCACTGAGCGCCTTCATATTTCCTGAGTTTATCATGATCATGCCTAGTTCTTGTAGTGCTTCACCACTTGTTTTCCGACCTCTTCTCTTCTTTTGTTTGGAACTGGAGGTTTTCCATAGAGGACTTTTTGAGTGTGAGCTATTGCCTTTCGCCACACCTAGCTTCCTATTCTTCCTTTCTAGTTCTGCCTTTTGCCATGCTATGAAGAGGTCATTTACTATTCTGACTTCTTCCTCCGAAGCGTTCTCTATCCCTCGGGCTTTCCAGTTCTCAGCCATTGCTGGTAGGTTCAAACCTTCTCTTGCTAACGCATTTTCCCAACCTTGATCTTCGCGGCCGCCATCACTGGTCAGCATGTCAGTTTCTTCCTCAGTATCCTCTGTTCTCTCCTGCATTTGAACCTCATTATTGAGGTTCTCTACATGCGTATCTTCCCCTATTGATGTTTCTTTTTCTTCATTCTCTGTTCCTGATGTTAGGGCTTTGTGCTTATCCTCCGAGTCAGTTTCAGGGTCTAAGAACACAAAAGGATTGTTGTGGATGTTTCTTTCCATGTTTCCTCTGAGATTCTTTCGTCTGTTTGCTCTCTATTTGGATTTGGGTTTGATGAAGGCTTTTGTATCGTTGTGGGCTTGTGTTGCTTTGGTTTCTTGTTCCTTCTTGATCTTTGGGCAATCCCTTATCATATGCCCATGTTCGTGGCATTTGCGGCAGGGGAAGGGAATATGCTCATAATCGATATCTTGAAAGTAATCCTCGTCCCTATATTCCAACCAGAGTCCTTCATGTAGTGCCCCAGAGACATCCATTTCAGCGCATATTCTGGCATAGGAAGTGTATCTCTTTTGGAGAGTAGCTTCAGATGCTTTGATGAATGTTCCCAACTTGTCACTAGTTTGTTTCAGTGCATTCAAACCCCACTAGTCTATTGGAAGAGAGAATAAGCGAATCCAGACTGGGACTTGGGTGAAAGACTCCTTCTCTGGGGAAAAATTTGGTTTCCATGGTCTCATGTACAGACCTGCTGAAGCCAAAAAATAAGGCCCTCCTTCAAAAACTCTATCCTTGTCTTCTAGGTTGGAGAAGACTACAGTAAAAAAGCCTTTGGCTCCCAGGTGAAGTTTGACATCCACTCGAGGCTTCCAATGCCGTTTGATCCAATGAAAAAGAGTTCTTTCTGATGGCCAAATACCCATAAACTTGCAGATGATGGCCTGTTCCACCATATGCTCCCTGTATGCTTGAATCTTTGGGTCAGTTATAACTACCCTTAGGTTATTGGTCTTTTTTGGTTTGCAGGATCCACTGGATGAAGTATGCTTGTTGGGGTTTGAACTGGGTTCCCCCTCCTTTTCCGGCTTGCCTTGTCTGTCACCTATTTGCTTCCTTTCATCATCAACTTGTCGTTTCTCGTTTCTTGATGAGTTGATTATTAAAGGAGTTCTGTATTTAGCTTCTGTCAGGCTTTCTCTCTCTGGGCCTGTGCTCTGTGTTGTTTCTTTTGTCTTGTCAGTGTTCCCTTGAGGTTGATCCTTATTCCCTCTGCCAAGTTGCTTGCTATTGTCAAGCCCAGATATCCTGACCCCTTCCTTTCTATCATACTTCTGCTTCTGCATAACTATTTATTTAAAAGTAGGGGCCCCACTGGACCCCTCTGCTTCCATGCAGTTGGTCAACACTTGACCCTGACGAAGCAGGGCTTCGAGGCGGGAGAAGACTGCTTCCAAACCCGCGATCGCCTTAGCTCCTTGGAAGACTCAAAATTGACAGTGTTCATAGACAACAGCTGAAGAGACGGCCAGCTGCTGCTATGCCAACCACGGGACCGAGCCTGTAACTAAAACAGAACGATTAAACCCTAACGGCTGCCATGAGAGCTTGCAGAGACCTTTTTTTAATATATCATCCACTTCTGTAAAATAATTCCATGTAGCATTAATATTTAGGCTTTTAAGTAGATATTCTCAAAATAAATAAATAAAACTAGGAGAGATTTTAGGCATAAAAAGAATGGATGTGGATCATTAAGTGATAAGGAAGCTTTTCTATTTTAGAACAGGGAAAAAGATGGGAAAAAGCCTCAAGATGCTTTTGCCATATGTATGCATTGCATGTAGAGTTAGAGCTTTTAGTTGAGTGATTTTAGGATTTTTAGATCATACTAAGTTTTATAAATTATGTAGCCTCAAAGGCATTGAGAAGAGAGTGAGAGAGAATGAGTGAGTATGAAGAATAAGAGGCCATGAATAGGCCATGATTTCTCTTGTAAATAATTTATTTCTTAATTAATTATTTTAGTGATTTGTGTGCATATGTATTGTCTAGAACTTTCAGAGCTTTTAACATTTATCAGGGATAATATGTTGGCTTTAATATGGATTGGAATTCGTTGAATGCTCTGTTTGCCCACATCACATAGCGATTCAACTATTGGATGGTTTGAATTCTTCGGTGATGGTTTGAAAGCTTTCATATGAGATTTAATAGTCTTATGATCATTGTGAACTAATCAAGTTTCCACGAGAGAGATTTTAAAAGATCCTAGTTTTGCAGGCCTAGCTTGCATCAATTGGTCATCAAGATCACAAGGTATGCTATTTTTATTGATGATATTGATTAAGCACTTTATCTCTCAAACTATGGGAAATGGATATGAAAATGCATAAATTTGATGATAATAATAATTGAATATTTGACATTCTTTTTTATATTGGTTAGTTTCTTTAAGATTTCCATAGTAGTAAGAGCTAGAACCAAAAAATTAATTTGTTGCATTAATGTTTATTTTGAAACATTCTTTAATAACTTTGTATTGCATAATAAATTTTTGTGGTATTCTCACCATTAAAGTTTTATCTTTGAAATTCTAAGGAGTACAATCGGAAAAATCACATAAAAAAGAAACCTTTTTTAACTTTACCTCGGTAAGTAAGGAAAAATGGTTAACATTTGCCTATATTTGTTAGATAGTGAATTAATGAGTCACTGTGATAAATGATTTCGACAATATTTAGTTAATAAAAAAAAAATTCTTCCATAATATATATGTCTAAATATGAGATATTTCAATAATTCAATAAAAATAATTTAATGATTTATTTTGGTGAATGAATTCATTTTAATTTTAACTAAATCTTATGTAATTAATAAAA
>APFE030570841.1:12117-27567 GCA_000404065.3 Pinus taeda
AAACAATTGCAGAGAAAGAAAATTCCATGGTTAGTTTTCTTAATCAAATTCCCCTGAAATAATGACTTGCCAAGATATCCATTTCTGCTCATCAATGGTTTCAGACTCAACAAACTTTACATCTACCACCCTGAATATTCCTTCTATGAGTGTTCTAGTTTTATCTATCTCCTTAAGCCTCCCTAGGGCTTCCAGATACCTAAGCTTTCATGAGAAGGCCTGTTTTAGTAGCATGGGCTAATCCACAAGTTATGGTCACTGGAGTTGTGATAACCAATACACATGGGCAAGCAGTCACCAAAACAAATAAGACTTTGTAAACCCATTCACGAAATCCAAGTGAGCGGTCAATCAAAGGTTTGCGAAATCCAAGCGAGTGGTTAATCAAAGGTGCCAATGTCATCGCTATAGTTGTACAAGCATTCCAATACAACAAATCACCATTCCCTCCTTCCAGAAACTTCAAAGTCCCATTCATTCCTTCCAGAAAGGTGCTAAAAAACGAAACGGCCTAAGCCAATGCAGTAAAATTTTCTCTCCAACGGGTAGGCAAGAAGTGGTATTTGTTGTTCCTCTGCTAATCTTGTCACCTACTACTAGTATTAGGGTGGAAATAGTAGGTGAAACAATGGCCAACCATTACTCCGAGCAACCACAGATGTACTAACCCAAAAGTTTTCAAGCAACCATAGATGTACTAACCCAAAAGTTTTCAAGAAACCACAGAGGTACAAACCTGAAAGTTTTTAGGCGAAAGCCACCAATTGGGCAGAAAATGAGAAAATTGGAGTTGTAAGAGAAGTGCATAAGTGCATCTTGCTGTGACATCAATGGAACAGAGATATGGACCCAATGGATGAGTGACCATGGAAAATTTGGCGCATATCAGTAAGAAAAGTACAAGAAAACTGTTAGGGTTCATATTTTCCTTCCACTAACTTTGCTTTGATGATCGAACGAAAATTGTTAGGGTTTAATTTTTCTTTCCAACAAACTTTGCTATGATGATCGAATGATTGGACATTCTCTAACACATGATCCAATGATCAAGAGTAATGACAAGTAGGTGAGAGGGAATTAATTTTTCTTTCCAACAAACTTTGCTATGATGATCGAACGATTCGACATTCTCCAATCCTCTAACACATGATACAATGATCCATAGTAATGACAAGTAGGTGAGAGGGAAGTTCTTTCGAGAGGGAAGCACCTTGTGAAGTTCACATGGCCAAAAAAAAATAATCATTTCATATGGCACTTGTCCATATGACTTTTTTTTAATTAATCAATTTAATTCAATTGATAAAAAGATGGTAACTTACTTTGGGAATAAATGTCAACCTTTCATTTGTAAATATTATTGAGAATATTCTAAAATATTCAATGAGATTAATTCCCTACCATCCATCGTTCAAAATTATGGAAGGCCTATTCCAAAATAGACACACATATGTCTTAATTATAAGTTTATCTTATATAATTATAATTATTATAAAAAAATTAGTTGTGTCTATTTTGTGATAGTGATTATTTATCTCCAAAGTATTTATGTCATTGTCTCTCTTTTAATTTGGTTGATTAATATAAAAGATATGTCTCATGAACAAGTGTCATAAGAAGTTATGATTTCTTGGGCATGTAGTATTGATAAATATTGTTATTGTTTCATGGTATTGTAACAAAGTCTATTTATAAATGAAGAATGCCCATGATAAAGTGGGGATACGTCTTAATGGTTAAGAATCTTGTTATGTGTATATATGGATAAATTATATATTAATTATTTTTACAATTAATAATAATAATAATTTAAAACAAATCTATGATTTGGTTAGTTTTAATGATATTTTCAATTTTAACAAGGTGAGATGCATGGTAAAATAATTAATTGTGTGGTTGAATTGAGGCTTTTGTGATCCATATCAAGTTTATGAGAAGAATCTTCAGCGAAAATCACGTCATAATTCATTTTTTGATTCATTTTGAACCAGCGAGTGTGGTTCATCGTCACGATGAGTTGAAGAGCCAGATCATGGTTGCATGTTAAATAGGGAGAGTAGGTCCTCAAACAATTATATTTAGCTAGGACACAACTAAATTTGACAAGACAACTAGGTTGGACAATTGGTTACTAAGCAATGGCTAAGTTTGACTATGCACCAAGACCAAGGAATAGGGAGAGGAAAAATTAATTATTTGATTAATTTTCAAGTTTGTTTAGTTATATTTATTACCATATGCTAGAGTATTAATAATCCATTACCAGGCCTCTTTATTAAAATTAAATAGATAAATAGTGAGTTCATTAACTTAAGGGATAATATGTTATATTTAATTTAATTCCAAGAACCATAACCTAATAATTCATAAAACATGTTAATTTATTAAATAATAAGAAATTTCTTTAAATAGATAACATTTTAAATTAGGTAAGTAATAACCCCATACTAATTAAAGGGAATCCAACAATATTTCAACAATTATTAATCCAAAACATTATGTGTGATGTGGAGTTTGGGGTTATGAGCTTGCTTGATAATATTAAGGACACGATTAGGTAAGATTGTGTTGTTGTCCTTAGGAAGGCAAAGCCACCTAGGAGCAATATTAGCATTGAGGCCCTCAAATCCATGAAGCATAATAAGAACATTGTGGTTCTCAAAGCCAATAAAGGAGGGGCTATTGTCATCCTTAATAAGGATGATTACCGACAGAAGATGTTGGACCATCTTTGTAACAGTGGAAGCAGCTATAAAAAGCTTAACAAAAATCCCCTAAAGAAGGTCTTGAGAACTGTTTCTCTAGCTATTAAATCTAGCAACACTCTAGGTTCCTTTTACCATAAGCTTATTGAGAGTAGCCCCATCACTCCTTGGATCTATGGTCTTTCAAAGATTCAAAAAGAGGGGGCACCCCTAAGACCGATTGTCAATACCATAGGTGGTCTAACCTACCTCCTTGCTAAATTCCTATCCTTAAAGCTTAGACCCCTTGTTGGCCTCACAGAGTCGTTGGTTAAGGACTCTTCGTCCTTTGTCAATGAGGTTAAAGTCATCAAATTCGACCATGAGGACATTCTTGTGAGTTTCGATGTGGCTTCCCTTTATACTTGCATTCCTATAAGGGAGGCCATTGAGGTCATCAACCACCTTATTGATCCTGGCACTGCTCATTTAGTTGAAATTTTTCTCACATCCACTTTTTTCAGCTTCGAAGGGGAATTCTATGAACAAACCTATGGGGTTGCCATTGGCTTCCCCTATCCCCGATTGTTGCTAATATCTTTATGGAAGACTTTGAGTCCAAAGCTTTTTCCTCAGCTCGTCTCTTGGCCAAGCTTTGGAAGAGATTTGTTGATGACACTGGTGTCATCTGGTCTCATGGCCAGGAAGAATTGGAACTCTTTTTCCAGCATCTCAACAATCAATCCTCATCGATAAAGTTCACTATGGAGAAACAAGTTGATGGGTGTTTACCTTTCCTAGATGTTCTCATCTCTAAGAATGATGATAGAGTCCAGCATCTGTTGATATTCCAACCATCATCTCTATTTAAATTAACAGATCTCTTTTCAATTTCTAAGGCCTCGTTAAATTTAGGGACTTCGTAAATTTAGGATGATGGAAATGGTCAATCCTTGCAATGATGTTAGCCTCTTCAATACAAATGTGATGATTGGTTTTTTCTACATGCTCTGCCAAAGCGGAGCAAGACCTTCCATGTTTGATGTTGGCAACAGAAAATAATTTAAATAAGCATAATCACATCAAATATCATGTACCCATAAAGCACCAGAAATAAACCTATCAATAACAAAACTAAAATTATCTTAATTACTTAAATGATAAAGTTGAGATTAACCCAATCAATAAACCCTTGCAAATTTTGAACATCATATATTTTAATTACTACCCGTACTTCTAATTTTTCATGACATAAAAATTATCAATTTTCAAGATATATTACCACTTATTTCATAATTTCATTTTTTTTAGAATTCCTTCGAATGAAGATAAAATATTAGTAAAATAAAAATACAAAAATATAACAGTACACTTCTTTACATTGTCCTTTAGTTTTCTTTGTAATAATCACATCAAACAAAATATTGTGGGCATGGAAATGTATAGAGACTAAACTATTTTTTTTCAATAAATAAGGGAAAAAAAGAGTATATTTGCTAGATAATGAATTAATGATTTGTTTTGATAAATGAATTAATTTTAGTTAAATTATATTTACACCATAAGGTGTTTCCTCTGAAATAAACTTTGCTCTCTACCTACGTGTCATTACTTTGCACCATTAGATGATATGTTAGACGATTGAGCAATGTTGAGTCATTCGATCACGCTGAGGTAGTTACAACTGCCTAGCCGCCTAACCAACGCAAATTTAATCCTCCATAACAGTTTTAGCTTCACTTCTGGTTTCAGCTTCAGGTCATCAATTGAAGTGGTTGGTGCAATCCTCCTCTGGAGCACTTTGATCTCTCAAAGCTCATTTTTCAGCACATTGCTAAGTTTCGAGCTAGAATCGTCCTTGTTTAATATAGAATGTTTGTGGATTTTGTCTGTATCTTCTAGCTTTAGCATTGTTTAGAGTTTCTTGATGCGGGTTTTGAACTAGAGGCAGTGCCATGTTAAAAAGCTGTTTTGAGTTTCTTGATATGGGGTTTGAATTGGTGTCATTTTTTTGATTCAGGGTATCCTGTCAAAGAAAGGGCGGAATTTGTTTCACCATTAATGGTTATTCATACTTTAGTATGGTCCTCATCACCAACATTGGTGGAGCAGGTGACGTTGAGGTTGTTTCTGTCAAAGGTGCCAAGACTAGCTGGTAGCCAATGTCCTGGAATTGGGGCCAAAATTGGTAGAGCAACAGTTACCTCCTCTCGAGCACCTTGATCTCTCGGAGCCTGTTTTTCAGCACATTACTAAGTTTTGGGCTGGAATTGTCCTTGTTCAATACAGACGGTTTGTGGATTTTGTTTGTATCTGCTAGCTTTAGTGTTGTTTAGAGTTTCTTGATGTGGGTTTTGAACTAGAGGCAGTGCTCTCTTAAAAAGTTGTTTTGAGTTTCTTGACATGGGGTTTGAATTAGTGTTGGTTTCTTGATTTAGGGTATCTTTTCAAAGGAAGGGTAGAATTCATTTCACCATTAATGATCTTTCGTACTTCAATTTGGTCCTCATCACCAACGTTGGTGGAGCAGGCGATGTTGAGGTTGTTTTTGTCAAAGGCACCAAGACTGGCTGGCAGCCAATGTGCTAGAACTGGGGCCAAAATTGGCAGAGCAACAATTACCTCCTTTAGAGCACTTTGATCTCTCAGAGCCTATTTTTAAGCACATTGCTAAGTTTTGAGTTGGAATTGTCCATGTTCAAAGTCAATCATGGTTAAGAAAGCATAAACGACAATTGACATCTTTAGAGGCTCAACAGAATAATGGAACACTGTAGGGGAATTGGGAAATGGCTAAATGAGAAAAATTAAGCTTTTGAATAGTCAAGGTAGATTATTGTATATAGACGTTGTTTAATGAGGTTACAAGGCAACTTTGCAGAGACAAATGTAGATCTAAATAAGAGAGAAATCATGTTTAAAATGTTAGAAGGTGGTGATGTGAAAGGAAAATGAATGCATACTAGGCTTCACAGAACCCTCATGTTTGGCCTTGGTTCAAAGGCCATAACACTGCCTTTCCATAAAGTGGAACAATGGAAATTACAATAATTTTGATAGCTGTAATCCAGATTGCCTAAAAAATTTGCAAAATTTTCTTAAAATTATGCCAGAATTTCTATTATTTTCTGGGTGAAACCCTGGCCTCGTTAGACTACAGCATTGTGGATATTACAAAGTGCACTTCTATGGCCTCTGCTTTTTTATTTGGCTTGGGATTCTAAATCAAGTGTGCAATGGAGTTCTTCCAAAAGGGTTGGATTTTCCATTGCTAGATAGTTTAACATTGTGCTGAGTAAGTGTGCAATAAAGTTCTTCCAAAAGGGTTGGGTCATCCATTCTTGGATAGTTTAACATCGTGCCCAGTTCTCTCGAAGATTCAGATTTTAAAGGCAGGTTCTATTGTTTATCCAGTGTAGCTTCATAGTTTTATTCCATTTATAAGGTGTCTTTCCACCTAATTTTATAGGTTCAGACCATGCCATGCTTCCTCTTTCCTTTAGCTGTCAAGCCCTAGGCTTTGTGCTTTTCTTTGATTGCTTGAGCCGTGTCCTGAGTATAAGAGGAAAAACCTCTTTATATCTATTTGGCATGTATGAGAAAGGAAAATGTGTAGGGTTGGAACTTTCATCCTTAAAGAGTCGGAAAGATCTCCTTGAAAAGAGGAAGATATGAGGAGCAACCTACAAAGAAAGAGGAAGATATCAGGAGCAACCAAATAAGTGAGTGGTAGACAGAATGGGCACCTTGCTCAAAACTTGGGGTAGAGCGCGAACCCAAAATAAAGAACAAGAGAATCCCCAATGTATCCCCCACAGACCCATTCCCTTAAAACTTAAAACAAAGAATTGGGACATATTTTTACTAGGCTGCATTGGACTCTCATCCACAGTCATGATGACCAAACTAGCGAGTCTATACTTAGTTGAAAAAGTGTTATCAGGCACAACACAAGCACACTAAATGGACCATCAATCCTGCAAATGAAATGTTGGAGAATGGAGCTCTAATTAAGGACTAGAAGGAAAAAGTGGAATTAAAGTTATACAACTTGAGGAATCCCATCATGCGTGAATCCCACTGAGATAAGAAAGACAAAGAAGCCATCTTACAAATAGAGACAAAACATAGTACATACATTGCAAACACAACACTGATAGAGAGAGAAGAATGAAGAAAAAATGACCGAGGCATTCAGAATGTTTTGCAGCCATTTAAGAAGGTTTTCTTATGTTATAAAAATATTTATCATGGGTTGCAAGATGGGGCCATCCGAGGTATTAAAATCTTAAAGGCTATTAATCTGATCTCTAGAAAGCAAATCAGTCCAACCATTAGGAGGCCAATTTTTTTAGAGGGCAGAAATATATATTGCAGAAATTCATATCATGCCATTGTAAAGATGGCTAGAATATTATGCATAAAATATTTAAAAGCCACTTCCAAATCACAACAGGGGGATTGGCTCTAGCCACCCCAATTTTGTAATAAATTTATTAGATCAGTAATAAGTATTAAGAACATCTTTTAATTACCAAAATAAAACAAGTTCGTATCACCATTGATATCCAAGAACA
Organism: Pinus taeda; assembly: GCA_000404065.3. Taxonomy (NCBI): domain Eukaryota; kingdom Viridiplantae; phylum Streptophyta; class Pinopsida; order Pinales; family Pinaceae; genus Pinus; species Pinus taeda. Next base: position 19,379 of record APFE030570841.1, read on the forward strand.
TTGCAGAGCAAGGCAACTTTGTAGAGAAAAATGTAGATCTAGATAACGGAGAAATCATGTTGAAAATGTTAGAAGGTGGTGATGTGAAAGGAAAAGGAATGCATACCAGGCTTCACAAAAGCCTCATGTCTGGCCTTGGCTCAAAGGCCATAGAATTGCCTTTCCATAAAAGTGCAACAATGGAAATTACAATTTGAACTCCATATAATAAAAAAAAAATTGTTGATTTCTAATAGGCAGGTGCTAAAAAAGTTGTTATCTCAGCTCCAAGCAAGGATGTGCCTTTGTTTGTTGTTGGGGTTAATGAGCACCAATACAAATCTGATTTGAACATTGTTTCAAATGCAAGCTATACTATACAGAACCCAGTTGTGCCACAATTGTGTAACAAAAATGCTTAACCAGGTGGATGGGATTCAAACAAAATTGAAAAGGCCAACTTGCAGTCCAAAATTGTAGCTGTATCTAATACAAATTTGATTTGAACCAAAGGATGTGCAAATGGAGTGGATGGTTAAGGGAGTGGAGAATCCATTGTGAAATTTCTGACATTTTAGCTTCTAATGGTTCCATAATGGTTTCAATCATGAATCCATTCTTCCAAACCACAATAGCGTAATTGGGTCTGGCCACCCGAGTTTTGTAATAAATTTTTTAGATCAATAATAAGTATTAAGAACATCTTTTAAGTACCAAAATAAAACAAGTTTGTATCACTATTGATATCAAAGAACATTGTAGAGAAAGGCAACTTTGCAGAGAAAAATGAAAATCTAAATAAGAGAGAAATCATGTTTAAAATGTTATAAGGTGGTGATGTCAAAGGAAAAGGAATGCATACCAGGCTTCACAGAACCCTCATGTTTGGCCTTGGTTCAAAGGCGATAGAACTACCTTTCCATCAAGTGCAACAATGGAAATTACAATTTGAACTCCATATAATATTTTTTTTTTGTTGATTTCTAACAGGCAGGTGCTAAAAAAGTTGTTATCTTAGCTCCAAGCAAGGATGTGCCTATGTTTGTTGTTGGGGTTAATGAGAACCAATACAAATTTGATTTGAACATTGTTTCAAACGCAAGCTGTACTATACAGAACCCAACTGTGCCACAGTTGTATAACAAAAATGCTTAGCCATGTGGATGGGATTTAAAAAAAATTGAGAAGGCCAACTTGCAGTCCAAAATCGTAGCTGTATCCAATAGAAATCTAATTTGAACCAAAGGAACCAAAGGACATGCAAATGGAGGCGATGGTTAAGGGAGTGGAGAATCCATTCTAAAATTTCTGTCATTTTAGCTTCTAATGGTTCCATAATGGTTTCAATCATGAATCCATTGTGATTAGAATGACAACAACCTGCATTTAAAGCATTTCTCCACCCCTCTCCTAATTAGAAATACAATTTTGGGTTCTCTACTAATTTTCTCCACACCCATTTAATCTAATAATGGACATAGAGCATATATATTTATACCTGTGTTGGAAATACCATTTTAGACTTTAATGTTTATTATTTTTGTTTTATTATTATTACTTGAATTTCTTCTTAACAAGTGGTTATGTTTCTTTTGGTTTTAGTGAAGGTATGAACTCCAATGTTGGCTCTCTTATTATGGAGTATAATTCATCTTTGACAATTTTTCAATTATTAAATTATTTGGCTTGGGATTCTAAATCAAGTGTGCAACGAAGTTCTTCCAAAAGGGTTGGATTTTCGATTCCTTGATAGTTTAACATTGTGCTGAGTAAAAGTGTGCAATAGAGTTGTTCCAAAAGGGTTGGGTCATCCATTCTTGGATAGTTTAACATCATGCTCAGTTCTCTCGAAGATTCAGATTTTAAAGGTAGGTTCTATTGTTTATCCAGTGCAACTTCAAAGTTTTAGTTTCGTTTCTAAGGTGTCTTTCCACCTAATTTTATATGTTCAGACCATGCCATGCTTCCTCTTTCTTTTAGCTATCAAGCCCTAGGCTTTGTGCTTTTCTTTGATTGCTTGAGCCTTATCTTGAGTATAAGAAGGAAAACCTCTTTATATCTACTTGGCATCTACGAGAAAGGAAAATGTGTAGTGCTGGACACTTTCATCCTCAAACGGTAGCAAAGATCTCCTCCAAAATAGGAAGATATGAGGAGAAACCTATGACTCAAGAGGAAGAAATGAGGAGCAACCAAAGAAGCAAGTGGTAGACATAATGGGTACTTTGCTGAAAACTGGGGGCAGAGTGGGAACTCAAATTAAAGAACAGGAGAATCCCTAATGTATCCCCCACAGACCCATTCCCTTGAAACTTAAAATAGGTAATTGGGACGTATTTTTACTAGGCTGCATTGGACTCTCATTCACATTCATGATGACCAAGCTTGCCAGTCTATACTTGACTGAAATTGTGTTATGAGGCAAAACACAAGCACACAGAATGGACCATCAATCCTGCAAATGAAATGTTGGAGAATGGAGCTCTAATGAAGGACTAGAAGGAAGAAGTGGAATTAAGGTTTTACAACTTGAGGAATCCCATCACGCGTGTATCCCACTGAGATGAGAAAGACAAAGAAGCCATCCTACAAATAGAGAAAAAACAGAGTACACACATTGCAAATACAACACTGATAGAGAGAGAAGAATGAAGCAAAAAGGACTAAGGCATTGGGAAGATTTTGTAGCCATTTAAGAAGGTTTTCTTATGTTATCAAAATATTTATCATGGGTTGCAAGATGGGGCCATCCAAGGTATCAAAATCTTAAAGGCTATCAATCTAATCTTTAGAAAGCAAATCAGTCCAACCATTAGGAGGCCAATTTTGTTACAGGGCAGAAATATATATTGGAGAAATTCATATCATGCCATTGTAAAGATGGCTAGAATATCATGCATAAAAGCTTTAAAAGCCACTTACAAACCACAACAAGGAGATTGGCCTTGGCCACCCCAGTTTTGTAATAAATGTTTTAGATCAATAATAAGTATTAAGAACATCTTTTAATTACCAAAATAAAATAAGTTCATATCACTATTGATATCCAAGAACATTGTAGAGCAAGGCAACTTTGTAGAGAAAAATGTAGATCTAAATAACAGAGAAATCATGTTGAAAATGTTAGAAGGTGGTGATGTGAAAGGAAAAGGAATGCATACCAGGCTTCACAGAACCCTCATGTCTGGCCTTGGTTCAAAAGCCATAGCACTGCCTTTCCATAAAGTGCAACAATGGAAATTAGATTTTGAACTCCATATAATAAAATAAAAATTGTTGATTTCTAATAGGTAGGTGCTAAAAAAGTTGTTATCTCAGCTCCAAGCAAGGATGTGCCTATGTTTGTTGTTGGGGTTAATGAGCCCCAATACAAATCTAATTTGAACATTGTTTCAAATGCAAGCTGTACTATACAGAACCCAATTGTGCCACAATTGTGTAACAAAAATGCTTAGCCAGGTGGATTGGATTAAAACAAAATTGAAAAGGCCAACTTACAGTTTGAAATCGTAGCTGTATCCAATACAAATCTGATTTCAACCAAAAGAACCAAAGGACGTGCAGATGGAGGGGCTGGTTAAGGGAGTGGAGAATCCATTGTGAAATTTTTGACATTTTAGCTTCTAATGGTTCCATAATGGTTTCAATCATGAATCCATTCTTCCAAACCACAACAGGGGGATTGGCTCTGGCCACCCGAGTTTTGTAATAAATTTTTTAGATCAGTAATAAGTATTAAGAACATCTTTTAATTACCAAAATAAAACAAGTTCGTATCACTATTGATATCAAAGAACATTGTAGAGCAAGGCAACTTTGCAGAGAAAAATGTAGATCTAAATAAGAGAGAAATCATGTTTAAAATGTTAGAAGGTGGTGATGTGAAAGGAAAAGGAATGCATACCAGACTTCACAGAACCCTCATGTCTGGCCTTGGTTCAAAGGACATAGCATTGCCTTTCCATAAAGTGCAACAATGGAAATTATAATTTGAACTCCATATAATAATTTTTTTTTGTTGATTTCTAACAGGCAGGTGCTAAAAAAGTTGTTATCTTAGCTCCAAGCAAGGATGTGCCTATGTTTGTTGTTGGGGTTAATGAGCACCAATACAAATCTGATTTGAACATTGTTTCAATTCAAGTTGTACTATACAGAACCCAATTGTGCCACAGTTGTGTAACAAAAATGCTTAGCCAGGTGGATGGGATTAAAACAAAATTGAAAAGGCCAACTTGCAGTCCGAAATCGTAGCTGTATCCAATACAAATCTGATTTCAACCAAAGAAACCAAAGGATGTGCAGATGGAGGGGATGGTTAAGGGAGTGGAGAATTCATTGTGAAATTTCTGTCATTTTAGCTTCTAATGGTTCCATAATGGTTTCAATCATGAATCCATTGTGATTAGAATGACAACAACCTCCATTTAAAGCATTTCTCCACCCCTCTCCTAATTAGAAATACAATTTTGGGTTCTTTATTAATATTGTCCACACCCATTTAATCTAACAATGGAAATAGAGCATGTATATTTATACCTGTGTGTTGGAAATACCATTTTATACTTTAATGTTTATTATTTTTGTTTTATTATTATTACTTGAATTTCTTCTTAACAAGTGGTTGTGTTTCTTTTGGTTTTAATGACAGTATGAGCTCCAACGTTGTCTCTCTTATTATGGAGTATAATTCATCTTTGAGAATTTCTCAATAATTAAATTAGGTTAGTCAATTGCTTAAAATATTAAATTTATTTTAAAAAGTTTATGTTACTTTATAGGTTAGACACTCGCTTGAAATATTAAACTTATTCCAAAATGTTTTTGTTACTTTATAGATAAGGCGTAGATTTCTTGGCTCTATGATGAAAATAATGAAGGGAAAATACATGTTAGTCTGTTACTTGTGCTCTTTGACTAAAAAATACACAGTGACGGAAAAATTCATATTATGCTAATTGAGGAATGTTTTTCAATTGTCGAACTTATATTATTGAATTTAACACACTAACACTTTACAACAATGAACTAACAATATTCATGATGAAAATAGCAATATGGTCTATTTATCTGCATAATGGAAAAGGCAATACGGGAGATTCCAATCATGTTCCAAGGCATTTTTTAAAATGTGGATGTGACAAAAGGTTGTTGTGGAAGGTGTTGTTTGTATATAGGAAATTTCTTGATCATTGTGTATAATCCTAATGTTGATAGATATGTCTACTAAGTGGTTCCAGTTAATACGACAGTGATTTGAGAGTTCAATATATTTTTATTCTTTATCAAAGTATTTTTTTTGTTGTATTTGTGTTCTTCAATTTATGCCTTATGGCATTTCCTTTGCAACATCTGGTGCAAATGCTAGTTAGTTATTATACAACAAATTCTTCCATTATTGATAGTGAGATATTTCGAACCAGCTAGTGTGCTTTATCTGAACCAGATCCTGGCATTCAGATAAATAGATGTAGAGAGCTACAAACTAGTCATTAGTTGTCACAACTAATTTGACTAAAGGCAGGAATTAGAAAAGGTTTTGACCAAAAAGTGAAGGGAAAATAATTACAAAATTTAAAAATAATTTTGATAAAATAATGATATAACATGTTATAATTTTGAAATAATATTATATAAAAGGTTGTAATATGTTAATAAAATAATTAATTAAAGCTTTCTATAACCCCTTATAGCTATATAATATTCTAAAATATATTAATGGCTTAATCGTAGTCATATAAATATTAAATATTTTTAAAGAGTCATAAACTAGATAATATTAATGAATATTCTTATATATGATATTCTAAAAAATATTAATAGTTTAATCCTATTCATATAAATATTAAATAATTTTAGATAGTCCATAAATTATATATGTGGGATTAACCAAATAATACTATAAAAATGAATATAATATAATAATTATTGTTTAGGTTAAAAATTAGTAAGGGGTTTTTGACCAAAATTTTGGTAAGGGAAAAATTAATTAACAATTTTAAATTATTTTGATAATAAAAATTTAGAAAAAGAAAATTATAATTAAATTTGGATTTAATTAAAATTATTTTAAAACCCCTCTATAACCGGATTAATGATATTTACATATAATATTATAATTAATATTAGTTTTAATTTTCATATCACCAAATATAAAAATAATTTAAGGAGTCATAACTAATCAATATGAGGATTATCAATAATAATATTAAAAAAATATAATATATTATATATATATATATATATTATATAATATATTATAAATTATTATATATTATATATAAAATTATTATATATATATTATATATATATATTTATATATATTATTATAATATATATATATATATATAATTATTTTATATAAATTATAGATAATTATATATATATATATATATATATATATTATTAATATAATTATATATATTACTATATAGGAGTTCATCATCTTTATTTAAATTAACAGGTCTCTTTTCAATTTCTATGGCCTCCTAAATTTAGGACGATGAAAATGGTAAATCCTTGCAATGATGTTAGCTTGATGATTGGTTTTTCGACATGCTCTGCCAAGCGGAGCGAGACCTTCCATGTTTGATGTCGGCGGCAAAAAATAATTTTTTTTATATTTACATCAAAAACATTTTTTTAAAGAAAAATAAAATGTTGAAAAACATAAAAATAAAATAAAATAAATTATAATTTTCTTTATTAGAAAAAGTAAAAAAAGAAAACCAAAAATTAATAACATAGAAAAATCATAATAAATTAAATAAATATTAATTCGTGAGAAATAATAATGTGGATAGTGATTGGACCCAAAATAAAAATGCTTCCATAGTTTAGTATAGAAGGATATTGTAAGATGTTATAACTTTAATAACATAAGTGTTTCCATGTACTATAAAGGAGATGTTGTAACATGGATAACATTTAAATTAAAGATATAGGTAGTTTATGATTATAAATGGGAAATGGTGTTTTTACACTTTTGAATTGGAGAAATGATGTAATTTAGATAATGTTCACAATATGTGTAACTTGAATTATAATAGTTATCAATATAAATCAATATTAATTCTCCATTTATCAAGGGTTCAGAGGGATCAAATCTCTCAAGATGAAAACCTATGTGTATTTAGGAGATTTTATTACCCTGAGGAATGCTTGTTAGAGATTTTATTACCCTGAGGGATGCTTGTTAAATCCTGAGTTAAGATGCATTTATCACATCTCTAAAAATAATTTTATTTATTATTATTTATATTAAAATCATAATAATGTATATAGTCTACATATATAACGTGCCATTTTTTTATTATATGTTTATAATTTTTATAATTGAACTTTTGATGTAATATACATAGAATCGATTGCTTAAACAACATGAAGGAGAGAGCAATTAGAAGGAATTATATGGTAATTAAATTTGAATATAAAATCATGAAATATAATAATTATGAATATAACTTATTATTATTATTTAGGTGCTCTAGAACCCAGTATATCTTAGATGTTTGAGCATGAAATGTTATATGTTAGATGTTAGATGATTAGGTGTTGTATGTGAGATGTTAGATATTTTTTAAATTCATGTTGTTTTATTATGGATATTTTTAGATAAAGAAAATATAATATACATATCACATTAAAATATATAACATATTAATAGTAATTATAAATTAACATCCATTTTACCATATAAATTAATATAATGATTCCATAACCATTTACCATGAATATTATTAACTTCTAAATAGATTTTTTGACAATATTATGGGTCAATACTGAGAACCGAAAGATAGAGGGAGGGAGAGAGAGAGAGAGAGGAGGGAAGAAAATAATAATACTGTGGTCCAATACCATGGTTGATCAATACCATGGGCCAATACCATGGCTTATGAATACCACATGCCCAAAAACCGTAACTTACTTCAAAATCAAAATATTTGACAAATACATTATTTTAATTTACTTTTATAACATATTTTAATTAGCTACAAAAAATGTTATAATTACTTTTGAGGTATATCTAAAACATCTATCCTCACAACTACTAAATATATTCCCATAGAGATTAAAGCAACATTTTAATAAATGTATTTTATATTCTCATATAGATTAAATCAAGGATTTAATAAATGCATTCTAGAATTATTTTATTTATACATATATGAAATTTATATAATATAAATAATATTATAAAAAATGAGGAT
>APFE030570844.1:12519-41021 GCA_000404065.3 Pinus taeda
ATCATGGAATCTTCCAGAAGCTTCCCCTCTGACACTTGCCTCTCTATTTTCGACCAAGTATGAGTAAGAGATCATCATTCTCCAAGTGGAAGTAGGAACTATCAGAGAGAGGACACTAATCAAGATCCCAGAAGATGACTCATCTCTCTGTAATCATCTATATATGGATCCCTCACCATAGAGATCCGAAGGCTGGAATTTTGCATCTTATAGAGAAGTGTTGTTGGTTTTCTAGTGTACATTCATAGTGTTGGGTGATCTAAGCGTTGCTTGAGGTGAAGAAGGGCTTCTTAGCTGGAGGATGATGCTGGGTCAGAACATATGGTTGTAATTCTCTTGCTACTTTTCATCTTAATAAAGCTATTCTTATTTTCTTCCATATTCTTGTGTACTTGTTTATATATGCATCTATATGATTAACACACATCTGGTCCTGTGTTATTTATGAATATAGATCTTTGTTTCTTCGATAGTAGTATGTTGTTGTGATTCCACAAGTTCTTTTTGAAGCTGGGCAGATGAAGAAGAAGTGGCAAAGCTCTATCAAGAAGGAGAGGAAATTGAGCGCAAGACTAAGGTCGGTCTTCTTGGTTCTCCTCTTGTCTATTTTCATAAAAGGAAACAAAAGTAGACTTTACTTGTTTTTTTTTAAGATAGCCACCCATATTAGTGGGAATAGCAGCATTCGAGTGGACACTATTCCCGGTAACAATGGTGGAGAAGGAGGAGGTGGTGTGGGTGGAGGTGGTATTTGTGGGAATCCTTTTTTTATCAACTGAATAGCACTTTGGAGAGAGACATTCACTATTCCTTCTTCGTCCCTTTGGCGAGGTTAAATCAAGGGGCTATACTCTAGACCCTTATTTCCTTTGTTTCTGTAACTTTTTCCACTTCGCGTAGTCCCAAAAATCAAGGTAGCTGCACAACATATTCTTCGCACAAAAACATTTTAATCCAAGTATTCAAAAATTTAACGTACTTACCTCGCGGTTCTTTGAAAAAGCGTCACTTCGTCTTGCTATAGCTAACTGAGGTGTCGACCACGAATGCAGTAACAAATCCTCCTATGATGCGATCAAGCCAATGATCAACAATGTGTGTGATCTTATCCTATGATGCTTCCAACCTTCGCACTAGCTTTGGGGTCCACACAATAGGATCGTCAATTCTCCACCTTCCTTGTCTATCTGCTAGCTTCGCGATCCACTTGTATAGCTTAGTAGGAAAGGAGGCAAAAAATATTTTGCAGATCTCTGTATACAGGTACCGGTCCAACCACTATTCTTTCGACAATCACTGGTTTCTATTTTCCTATGTTGTGAATTCGTGAATCATTCTGTCTGACCAGCCTTTGATTTCTTTCTTAGTTGGACTCTAGTGATACGAAATCAAACATCTCTTATGTAGATTCCGGTCTCAGCAACGGGACCATTTGTTGGCTTGTCAGGGCCTAACCCAGGTTCAACGTTAGTTAGCCAAACAGATCCCTACACTAATAGCCCTTTTGGCATCAGCTCGCGGAGCGCGGACTGAAGTCTCACTTGAAGCAGTATGGGGGGATGCTAGAACCAAGTTTCCACACCCTTGAGATGGATATGATGTCGTTTTATTCTAGCTATACCTGCCTTTGCATAGGTTGCTTAGCCATGTGTTCCACCCTTCAATACCTTGGCGAAAGGGTACAATCGTCTTCTATGCAATCCTAACTAGGGGCTGAAGTCCTTTCGCGATGCTAGGGCAGTGAACTGCGATATCTTACTAACTAGGCTAAGTGTCTTTATTAGCACATCTTAGTTAGCTTCGCGTAATCAGATGGTCCTACTTTCGGTCACTTATCCAACACAATTACATACATTCGCACATCATATAAGCATTATAAGTGAAATTTATACCTAATATAACAGATGCATAACCAGGAAATAAAGACGTAGAAATTGTAGAAAACTTATCTTTATTGATAATTCCGAACAATTACAGACTCGACCCGCCTTGCGCACTCAGTTGCAAGGGTCTGTGCACTCAACTACGGACGTTTAGGCCTCTGCGCACTCATCTGTAGAGACTTTACCTACACTACAACCCAAAACATAGACTTCTACTCAAAGCTATCTCTCATACATCATATCTTGCTTGATTCCATTATTCAATAATTTCCTCTAACTACTTAGAGCTTAGCTCTATTTACACAATCCCATGGTCCGCGGACCATGTGTAGATCTTCTACAACCGATATTACATTTTCAAAATAAGGGCAGACAAACCTATGACTCTTTAACATCTATGTGTTCCATGACCACAAAATGCAGAGTCTTTACACTTGAATTACAAAATTAGGATCAAAATATGGGCTTTTAGCCCCAAACTGCCCTTAGGGGATCCTGCGTCCAACACTCTCTCTATACAAAAAATATCTACAAGGTAATATTTCAATTGTTTGCATTTATGTTGATGATATTATTTATATAGGAAATTTGTAGCTTGAATATTTTTGAACAACCAAGGAGAGGGAACTTGAGATGACCATTCTTGGTCACATGAATATTTTCTTGGAATATAATTTGAATAGTCTAGAAAAGGAATCTTGTTTTGTTAGAGAAAGTATAGAAAGGATATTTTGACAAGATTCAGGATGAGTGGATGCAAGCCAACAAACAAACCAACTGTCCCAGGAACAAACATAAGTAATGATGACAACAATACAATAGTCAATTCCACTTTATACAAGTAACTAGTAGGAAAAATATTGTATCTTATAACAACAAGACTTGACATAATGTATTTAGTGAGTCTTATATCCAAGCTCATGGAGTCACCAAATGAAACTAATTGGACTAAAATAAAAAAATATTTTAAGGTATATTGCAGGAACAATATAGTATGGAAATTTATACACTAATTCAAAGGATATCCATCTTGGTTTTTACATAGATAGTGAATTTGTGAGAAGTATTGATGATAGAAAGAGTACCTCCTATTATGCATTCCATGTAGGTGCAAGATTAATTTCATGGGCATCTAAGAAGTGGCCTGTTGTTGTGATTTTATCAGAAAGAGTAGAGTATATAACAACAACAGGAGTAGCATGATAGGAAGTTTGGTTAAGAAGATTGATAAATGTGTAGAATTTTCTCACACAAATCAGCTAGCTCACTAATATCGTGTAGAAATTTCACCTGCAGATCAAACTGATATATGCAATGTACTAAGGCATAATACTAGATCTACATCTACCATAAACTTTGCAGAAGCTTAATTGAACACAAGGAACATCAAGCATGAACACATATAACTGATAAGAAGGAATCAATCACACATAACATAGAAGAATTTATCTGGGAAAAACACCAACCTAAAACGCCATCTCTATATTATCAATCAAGTGGAAATCCTCAACAACATACAAAAATAATCAGCTCAAAAGCTATCCTGCTCTCTCTGTACTATGATGATGTAGCTCATGGACTATCTAGGCCTGTATATATAGGCTCCACAAGTCCTCCAAGCCCCCATTTCCTTGTGCATTTTTGATTGGGGTCCAATTACATAACATGTGTGAATTGGCCAAATCATACCTGTTGTCACCTCAGGTCCAACTACGTAGTACTAGAAGGAATAATATTCCTTCCTCATGCAAGGAATATTCACTAGGAATATCCTAGAAACTGATAGAACATTGCCCCTCATCTGATCTCAACTGGGTCTTTGTCTGAACTGCCATGCATCAGTTATCCATGAGTGAATACTCAGTTATCTGAAAATACCAGTTTTCACATGCATGCAAGCATCAACAAATTGAATCTCATTAATTTAACAACTTGTTAAATTAATCTAACTGGACTTGATTAAGTTAAACTAAGTAAACTAATCCTCTCAGTATATAACTCATCCTTAATTCTTCAACTAGTGGAGCAAATTAAGGACACATTCTCCAATTAGTGGAGAAATTATTGCATGTTCTCACAAAGACTTCAAGTTTTATTTTCCTGAACTAATTAACTCAAACTAAATTAATTAATTAATTTACAAACTGCTGTTAATATAAAATTCGAATTTTACTTCCTATTTTAGTCCAGGGACTAATTAAAATAGGAATCCACACTGCACCGCGAAAAATAGAACTTCTATTTTTAGCACTTCCATTTTTCATTCCCTGTTGCCCAATCCAGCATTGATGCCCAAACTGCTATTTTTAGCAGTGTTATTTTTAGCAATTTCTTGTTGCCAATTTTCAACACTCCCTCTCAACAAGAAAGGATTCCTATCAAACTCGATCCTGTACCTTTGGAATGTTCTGCATGTAACACATCTACCAAGTGTGGTTGCTCCAACAATTCTCGAAACAAAAAAACTCCCAACTGACCTCTCTGTTGGGCTAGAAACATACTTTGATGCTGAAGTTCTGCCTATTGCTAACAAGTGCTATGTCTTTGACCTCTGTTCTATTGCAACATCTCCATGCATCTCGCACTTTTGCACCCTTCTTTGTGCTACCCTGCACTATGCAACACACTTATGACTCTCGCATTGCTACAACCTGCATTCTTTGCGCTATCTTGGGATTCCCTGCATTATAGCTCCCCTTGCCACTCCATCTGCATCTGTCTCTACCCAATCATTCAGTTCCACTACTCCTCATTGGGGCTCCCGTAGTAAAGTCGAATCAAAGATATTGGGTACCTCAAGGATCCTGCCCTCCTCCTTGGGAGGATCACTCTACATCACCCCACCTCCTACTTGGAGGTATGGCTGCATTTGATCCCTCAGCCCACCTAGCTCGAAGTTTCCACCTACTGGAGGTCTCTGCATGAGTAGATGTCTCTACTCAATCTCTACTTAGTTTCCCCTGTTGTGGCTACTCCAAAACCTCCCGAAATTGTTGCACCAATCATGGCTCCTCCACAATTATCTGAGACTTCTTCTGGTGCTGCATGTTGAGAGGTAAGATACCCTCCCTCTCAACCACCAAGTCTCCATTAGTTGCATTGCTACTCAAGGCTTTTCATGCATCTTGAACCTCAAGAGCATATAGGTTCTTGACCCGTGAACCGATCTGCTTCACCTGTCTAATGATGATGTGTCTAAGGAAAACCTTTCCCTTACTGAAGACTACATCATAGCTTCTGTATTCTGGCATCACGATTGACACCAAGTTTCTCTTCAGTCTTGGTACATACTTGACATTGGTGAAGGTAAGGTGAGCTCCATGCTCCCTCTGAACAATAACCGTTCTTACACCTGAGATACTATACTTTTCATCATTACCCATCGCTATGAGCATCTGGAGATCTTTCTCCTCCAAAGTACTAAACAAATTGTTGTTGTCGGTCATGTGGAAAGAAGCTCCAATATCAAGAAACCAACCAGTTCCCACCATGGATGAAACCATGCATGCGAAGAGTGTGAAATCCAACTCGAACTGTGAAGCAAGTGCCTCACCTTCAGATCCTTCCCCATACCCCTTCTTAGATTTCCTCAGTAGACAATTTGTAACAAAATGGCCCACCTCATGATAACAAAAGCATCACACTTTTGATTTGTCAACCTTCTTCCCACCATGGGAAGAACTGGATTTGGGAAGAGAAACCTTCTCATTCCCCTTCTTCACCTTACTTGCTAAGGCACAGTTCTCTTCATCCTCCATGGATGAAGAACCATCTCTAGTGCTCCTTCTGATCTCCTCTTGTTATCGGGAAATCTAGTGTCCATTCAGAGCTACTAGTTCCACTAAGACGGGTAGCTATCTTAGAAACAAACTAACTAAATTTACTTGTGTTTTCCTTTATGAGAAGTAGATGAGAGAGAAGTAGAGACTACCAACCTCAGTCTTTCGCTTGGCTCCTTGCTTGTTTCCTCTCCCCTTTGACAGATCTTTGCCACTCCTTCCTTGCTTGTCCCGCTTCAAAGAACACATGTAGAGTCAAAGTAGCATAATACCATCAAAGCACAGAGATCCACAATCATAAACAATATAGGACCAGATATATATTGACCACACAAATGCATATATCAACTCAGACATACAAGAATGTGGAGGAAAACTCAAATAGCTTTGTTACTTGAAAGAGTAGAAGAGAGGATTACAACCCATTGATTTGACCCAACGTCATCCTCCTAGCATGAAAGACCTTCTTCACCTCATGAAAAGCTTAGATCACCCAACACTATGATGTTCCACAAAGAAACCAACAACACTTCCTTACAAAATACAAGATTCCATCCTCTGGATCTCTAGGATGAGGGATCCATATATAGGTGTTTGCAGGTGGGTGAGTCAGCTTCTGGAATTTTAATTAGTGTCCTCTCTTTGTTATTTCTTGGTTCCACTTGGAGATTCATGATCTCTTACTCATCCCTGGGCGAATTCAGAGAGGCAAGTGTCAAATGGGGAGTTTCTAGAAGATTCTTTGGGTTTCCACCTAGCCAACTGCTTCTTCCATTTGTCTGCTCTCAGTCATCGCACCCACAGAAGGGCTTTTCAGTATGAATTTCACTTTTTGCATGTGGCAGGTGAGATGCATTGCACCCTTAGCACTGTGCAGTTTGTATGGTCCAGTTTTGACTAGTTCTGAGCAGTTTTTCATGGAGAACTTCTAGGAGATGATGTAATCTGCTGACCTTGCTCCTTTAGGGTATGAAACAACACTTTTAGGGACTTAGGAGCCCTTGGTTTATGGACATATTTCATTGGGGTTGCAGTGCCCAAATATGTCTATAACACCTCCTACATCAAATTCGACCATAGTCGTTCCTAATTTGGAATTTTCTCTCTTCCATTAACCGAGTCCTGGTAGCTATGCTAGCTATTAGGAAGTCCGAGGAGTACAAGACTCACCATGTCATCATCATTTGTCACGACCCCTACACTTGCAAGCTCATCCGTGCATGCGGTGAGCTTGGTCAGATATATAGAGATCGTGTCACCCTTTTCACACTTGATCTTTTAAAGTTTATTCTTTAGTGCCATCTTTCTCTGATCACTGCGATTCTGATAAAGATCTTTCAATGTTTTCCACATCGAAAATGAAGTCTCCTTCCCATGGAGGCTCGAGACTATGTGATCTCGAACTCCCTCCAGGATGATTCTCCTAGCTCTAGCCACACACTTCCTCCATTCCGCCAATTCTTGGGCATTAGATCTTGAGGGCTTGGGGAATTCTTGATCAATGAAGTCCTTCACCCCATTATCCTCTAATACTACCTCCATGCGATACTTCCAGGCTATATAGTTTGAGCTGCCATCCAGTGCATACTCAAGCCTCAAACCATAGAACGCCATTGATGAATTCTGAAATGTGATAAGAACTCGATATCTATATCTAGAAACCACAAACTTCTTCCTTCTTGTATACTGTTCTTCCTTGATCACCTGTGCTCCGATACCATGTAGAATTTTCACGACAAATCAGCTAGCTCACTGATATCATGTAGAAATTTCACCTGTAGATCAAACTAATATATGCAATGTACTAAAGCATAATACTAGATCTATATCTACCATAAACTTTGCGGAAGCTTACTTGAACATGAGCAACATCAAGCATGAACATATATAATTGATAAGAAGGAATCAATCACAAATAACACAAAATAATTTATCCGAGAAAAGCACCAGCCTAAAACCCCATCTCTGTATTATCAATCAAGTGGAAATCCTCAACAACATACAAAAAGAATCAGCTCAAAAGCTATCTTTCTCTCTATACTATGATGATGTAGCTCATGGACTATCTAGGCCTGTATATATAGGCTCCACAAGTCATCCAAGCCCATATTTCCTTGTGCAGTTTTGATTGGCATCCAATTACATAACATGTGTGAATTGGCCAAATCATACCTTCTGTCACCTCAGGTCCAGTTGTCACATGCATGCAAGCATTAACAAACTGAATCTCATTAATTTAACAACTTGTTCAATTAATCTAACTAGACTTGACTAAGTTAAACTAAGTCAACTGATCCTATCAATATAGAACTCATCCTTAATTCCTTAATTAGTGGAGCAAATTAAGGACATATTCCCTAATCAGTGGATAAATTATTGCATGTTCCCACAAAGACCTCAAGTTTGATTTCCCTTAACTACTTAACTCAAACTGAATTAATTAATTAATTTACAAACTGCTGTTAATATAAAATTCGAATTTTACTTGCTATTTTAGTCCAGGGACTGACTAAAATAGGAAGCCACATGACACTGCTAAAAATAGAACTTATTTTTTTAGCACTTCCATTTTTCATTCCCTGTTTCCCAGTCCAGCATTGATGCCCAAATTGTTATTTTTTAGCAGTGCTATTTTTAGCACTTCTATTTTTTCTTGTTGCCAATTTTCAACAAAATGATATTCATCCTTAAAAGAACAAGGAGCCAACTCCTATTTTCTATGATAATAATTTAGCTATTAAACTTTCCAAAATCATGTGTTTCACTGCAAATATAAACACATTGATACCATATATCACTTCATTTCTGAGCTTGTCAACCATGATGATATATCTCTTCAATTTTGTGCATCTAAATATCAACTAGCAATTATCTTCACCAAGCCACTGGGAAGAAATTTTTTTGAATTCCAAAGACAACAATTAGGCATTGTTTTTTAATCTAGAATGAGTAGTTTCTTTATATATTAAAAATGTGCCCATTCGCGTGGAAAATCAAGATTTTACATAGTAATTTTAGGCCCGCTGAGGTTTGTTGATACATTGGTTGTTCCACATTTTTTCTATGAGATTTTTCCTCTTGATTCTTACAAAAATTTCTCATTTCTAGTATCCTATGGCTATATATTCAAGAAAACTAAAAAAGTAAATATATACATTTAAAGTGTGCCATTCAAAAACATTTGCAAAACCAGATAGAGAACAGACTAAAATTCCATTGGCGTTGGACTATTCAGATCCATTCCAATGGATTCTTCTTCATTTCTCCTATTCAGATCCATTCCAAAGGATTCTTCTTCATCACTCTTTCTTCTCTACTGCATATTGAGCTTCAACTATTTGATTTGCTAACACAACGCATCCACCTCATCTTCCAATCGATGGATTAACTCCTTCTTCTCCAATTGTTGCTCCCGCATGGCCAGATTCTCAAGTTGTTGTTGATAGATGCAACATTTCAGAATAGCCAAACCTTCCCGAACCTCCAAGTGATCCTACACACATTTGTTATAAGCCTTCTTGTTGCTAGTGCTGACTAGAGAATTACCCTCCCTTGGCCCGCTTGTCCTAGGACCACAACTACTCCAGGAGCCAGACAGGGAGATATACTTTGCATAATTTCTATCAACACTCAGATTTCCTATGTGACTGCTAACTCCTCTAGGAATCCTCCTGAATACTAACATTATGACCCAAAATCAACAACTGATACTTAGATACCCCAACTTTAGTCACCAAGCCATCGTAGAGTCCACCTGAGCAAAGATAAACCTTAAACCATAGAAGCATATAATAACATTATTCCTTAAATAGAATGTGGAGGATTGGGTGATGATGCAGTAGTAAGGAATGGTACTAATGAATCTTTAATCCAAACGATCCTCCTTAATTTCCCAACTATCAACCATTATTTCCCAGCTCTTCTCCTTGTTCGTCATCCTCACCAAAGCCTTCCTCCCATGAGCGACTAGATAAATTATGAGCAGGGGAAATAAATAATTCTCCAAATTTCCCATTAACTTACCTTCGCCTCAGAAGGAGTGTTGACCTTTGCAATAGAATCCAAGCCGTGGGGGCTGGATACTCACACTTTGTGATCTACCGGGCACAAGTGTAGTACTAAGGGAAATGACACAGACATGTTGTTGCAATAGACAGAGGAATCCCTTTCCATGAGACACAAGGACAGGTCAGGCTAGGTATGGAATGATGTGATAGGGGCTAAGGAGCAGGAACTTGAAATAATCGACGAAGGGGGCCATAATGGAGAGGAGAAGAGGAGGGGGGAGACAAATGAAAGGTAAATAAATATGAGATGAAGAAGGATGGCAAAGGATATGGGAGGGAGGGTTTAAGAGAGAAAAGGGGAGGGGGAAGGGGGCACAAAAAGAGAGGGAAAGTGAGGGGAGAGAAGGAGAACTTTAAGGCGGCTAGCCTTGCATAACATAAGTTTATAGTACTTTATAACTTCTTGGCGAGATCAATAATTCCATCCTCAAACCAATATTTGAAGCCCATAAATAATATGAAGTGAGACAAGCTCTGAAATTCGGACCCGAGGTTCAGCACAATTTCTTCCACAATGGGTTTGTTTTTTATCTTCTAAAACTTCATAGCGAAAATATTATAGCGAAAATTCCAATATGACCTGTTTGGAGGAGAGAAACCCTAGAATCCAAAGCTCTGATACAAAATGTTAGGAAACCAACTCACAGAAATATAGAAAAGATAGATCAACCCCTTAGAATTCAACCTCTTCGAGGGGGCAACCTCCTTTACATTATATGAATGAACAATTCTTGGGTGATACAAATGACAATAGCTCCTTTCTACATATAGGAGTCTAAGGGGTCATAATATAATCAGAGCCGACATAACGATAATAATGTAAGGACACAATAATAACAATAGTGGGCTTCTATGGTGCACAATAATAACAATATGGGGACTACATGGGCACAACAATATAATAAGGGGATTTTACTAATAACAATAATGGGCTACACTAGTAGTATAGGGTCCTAACATCATCATTGTCGTAAAAAATTATCATAACTAACATATAACCAATATAAATAACAAGGATATAACAACCATAAAAACCACATATAAACAAGTATATTTACCCATCATATCCAAGAGGAGAGAATCTCTTTTTAACATATTCAAAATGCAACTAGTTATGTGACTTCCATGAACCACTTGACCATGATAGACTAGGCTGAACAAAATCTCTCTTTCATCTAGTCACCCTCATGCCATATTCTGAGGTTGAATGTGAGATCTCATGAAGTAATCAACCAAGACCAAACCAGGGATTCTAGAGGCTAAACCACCTCAACCCTCAATGAGTGATTCCACCTCACAATCATACATCAATAACCATCACCAGATGGGTTTCTACCCAAGTTGACTAGGGCTCCAAAGCATTTGTTCCAACCAAGGGTTCTAGGACTAGTAACTTAACCCACAGTTGTTATTGGGCTTCCAGATCGTTTGTCCAACCAAGGCTTCCAGATCGTTTGTCGACTGATAAGGATGCCAAGCAGGTCGACTGTAGGACCTTTAGGTGCTCGACTGTAAGATGCGCAAGCATGCTCGACTGTAGGGTTCATATTGGTGGGGAAAATAAGTAAACCTAACCTTAGGTGCTCGACCATAAGGACCTTTAGGTGCTTGACCTTAAGGACCCTCCTTCTTGTCGTCCTCCACGATGGTGCCACTATCACAAGACCCAAACACATGATGCTGCCGAATGTTTCTTCTTATAGCGGCAAGCCACATCCAGAACCTTCTATTCTGATGAGCAAACCAGTGACTTTGTCACAGCCCCTTCCTCTCCTGAACCTTATCCTCCTGCTAAAAGAGTCTATCTTCCCAACCCTACTACCACCGACCCCTCTTGACTGTTGATGACAAATGCCAATTTTCCCTCAGTTGCAACACTCCTTTTCACTCACAACTGCCAAGTGAAGGACCAATTAGCTACTATGATCCTTGACAAAGTAAGCCAAAAGAACCTCATCTCTCAGACCTTCGTCAATCTTAAGCAACGTACTTAAGGCTTGGGACAACTAGGCCTGCTTTCCGTATTGAATGAATGAGCCATTCCCCCCTGGTCGAGTGTTAAAACCCTACGAATTCGGCCATTTTAGCTTGGCGGAGGTTTTAGCAGAATACACTCTTAGTTTTGGATTATCTCGATTACGGGGATTGGGGTGGGGGGGTAAATAGTGAGTGGCTCCATGACAATAGCGTATACAAAGAAACGGCATCGAAAGTAAGGTAAGATCGTGCATCAGTTCCAAAACATCCAAGAAGACGTCCTCCATCGGTTCCCAGACAAGAAGACATCTCCGAAACATCCAAGAATACATCGGCCCCACCTTACATTGAATGCATCAACACTTGGAGCAACACCTGGCATTGCCTCCTCTTGGGGTCAAGTACCGGATGGAGTACCGGCATCTCGTGAATCAACACCTGGCAATCATAGGGAACCGATCTAAAAGGGCATAGCTCTTAAAGGAGAGATTCAAGTTACTTAATTTGTTTCGATGTTAATGAGAAAAACCCATCCAGAGATCTGAGCTTCCTTACCGCCTTAACGAACGAGGCACATCCAGAGATATCATCACAACACCGTTCTGACTTAACGAGACACATCCAGAGATCTAACTTTTTCGTATGATTCCTGCTTACAGCCTTGGGACTTTTTCCTGGCTTCCATATCAACAAAAAGGTTGTCCGGAGGAGTTTAGTCGTGCTTACAGAGTTTTTCCATCGTTGGTCGATAAGACACATTCCCTTTTATTACTTATGTTATTATCCCATTCTTTCGAATAGCTAATTCGTCCTTCCACAATTTTTTTTATATTTTTACTTCCAGAGCAGAGCTTTTTTGCTACAGATTTGACCGAGCTTGGCACATATTAGTGCTTACAGAGCTTTTGACTTATACTTACAGAGCTTTCTTCAGATTACTGCTTACGCTTCCAGAGAGATAGAGGGGGATTTGAGTATATTAGACACATTGACTATTACTTATGTTATTACTCCACTCATTCATTTAGACAGACAATCCGGTCATGCTTATAGAGCCTAGGACTTATTCCTGCCTACAAAGCTTAGTTTTTTCATGCTTCCACAGCTTAGTTTGTCCAGACCAGATTCGTGCTTACAGCCTTCGTAATTAGTTTTCCTTCCAGGGACTAGACTTACTTTAGCTACTTTCAAACTTACTGTAGTAATAGGTCTATGGCAGGTGCATCATTCCTTCAGGTAGGGATCTAGGAGCATGTGCCATTGCGGAGGCCATATAGAAGCAGTGCTGATGGAGGGTAGACCTATTTGTTCTTAGTATGTCAGCTGCAGGGTTTATTGAAGTGAGAGGTGGCCAACTATAGAGATCAGGATGAGAGCCCCCGCTATGCAATGGCAGAAATAGAAAGAAGGAGATATATCGGCACATTTGAACGATTATGAGGAATTGAAACACTTTGTATTCGGATAAGAAAAGATAAGAGACCCAAGCGTCATCATATGGATAGGTACCTGTACTACAGAAATAATAAAAATGGAATTTGGAAGGTATGGCACCCAATTGGAATATGAATTACAAGACTAGTAACTCAACCCACCAAGGGATTCCAGATCGTTTTTCCAGCCAAGTCTTCCATGACTAATAACTCAACCTAAGTTGTTACAGGTCTTCCAGATCGTTTGTCCAATAAAGGCTTCTAGGAACTAGTAACTTAGCCCGTAGCCAAAGGAACATGAGAGCCAACCAGAAAAACAAAAGGAGGAACCCACAGCACCATGGTTATCCAAGAAATGGAAACACTAGGAAAAACCACTATCAATCTAAGAAATCCTCCATGCCAAGGACAAATCATAACCAAGAAACCACATGCATGTGTCATGGATGCCAAAACTAGCAAGAAAACCATACATGCACTCGATACCTGCAAATCAATCCAGTTGTAGCTGTTGATCTAGCTGTCCTCCTGCACTTTCATGCTCTTTGTTTTCCTTTTTGCTCCAAATCCCATGTATGTCAATTTCCTCTAAAAGTGCTCCAAGAAAAATCTAAGTGTCAAAGAGTATGACAGAGAGAGAATAGAGAGAGAGCTCCAAGCTAAAACTGACAAAATTCTACAAACTGATACTCATAAGCCTTTTTACCAATGAGGCCTCTATTTTCTTCATTTTCCATTATTCTTTTTCATTTTCCTCCTCACATGCAACCTGTGACCTTTCACCTTCATTTTCTCCTATTTTCCTGTATTTTCATAAATAAAATTCCAATTATTGCCTCTTTCCTTTCCAAAACATTTTTCATTTCCTTTTCCAATTTCCTTTAGCCATAATAACTAAAATGAACACCCACTAGGATGTTTTTCCCACCATTTAGCTTAGAATATGTCTCCCATGACCTTGGTCTTATAATTTTTTACATGAAGTTTTAACCATGGTTGTTACAGAACCCTGCCCCTTCGGAGAACATTGTCCTCAGTGTTCAACGACACCTATAACTAGCAAGACCATTGAAAACAAAACATATTTTGCATGAGGCTTTATAACATAGCTTGTTGCAATATTTATAATGACCACTACTAAAATATGACAAACATACTGCTTACAGGAGCTTTATAACACAACTCAATACGATATTTGCAATAACAACCACATTTTCTTCAACAAACAAATAACCATATTGTTCATGGAGCCTTATGAATCTAGCTCGATATAGTATTTACAATAATATGCACATATACATATGCACATTTTCTCAACTAGCAAATAAAAGGATACGATGCCTATATCAACAACAAGGGAATCTGGAGGTTCACACCTCCATCCTCAAAGTAATACCAAGATTCGCCTCCTTCTGAGGAAGTCTAGAATCCACTGCCAAATTCAAAGTTGTATCCAATGTCCAATGCTACAATCCTGTGCCACTTGTTCTCTCAATGAATAGTTATTGACTCAGTGCTCCAGGGCACACTCCCAATGTGCATCTGATTCCATATGGCAATGCTAATGACCAAAATAAATCCATCCCTAACCTTCCCTTCTCTAATAAAAAGTCCCTTGGGAAATCTGGTCAACCCCTTCCATGCAGTCACACACCTTCCAAGTTCAATGGGCATCCCCTTCTCTGCTACATTGTCCCTCGAGTGATCCATTCCTTTGCAAGATTTCCTCACATCAGAAGTCCAAAACCAAGGCTTGTCCCTATCTCAAAACCATCATATGAGTTATAACATGCTCATTGAAATCAATGGATACTATTGGGTACCAGTGTCCCACAATGGCCCTTCTTCTGAAATGCTTTTCCAACATATCGTTACCTCTTATAATTTATTTCACTAACGTTGTTAATTATTTCTGCTTTCACACACATTCTGTGAATCCTCGGAACTATGGTGCCCCAACCTGCCTCACAATTGTGTGCACTCACTTAAGTAGTTCTGTGATCTAATTGAACCTAATTTACATCATTTTGATCTTGAACCCCTTGACAAAAAAATGGTAAAACAACAGAAGGCTCTGCATGAATCGCCTATGGATTTTTCGCAGTGCTTTTGTGTACCTCAATTTGAAGCTTCGAAAAACCAAATGAAATTCCAATATCTTTGGGATAGATTTGAATATTGCCTTCACAAATAATTATATCCCAAGATGAAGTTGAGGTTAAAACCCCGCTCAACATACTTCCATGATGGAGTTGCACAATCATAGGCAGACACAGTCGTTGTCACAAGTGACTGCCCACCTTTCCCTTATCAAATAGCTCCACCACCACAAAGTGATGTGGGAGAACATGCACACACATCTATTCAAATGTCACAACCTCCCATGATCACTGTGTCCAATTTTCGTGTAGGTTTAGTTGCAAAACCCATTGGTTATCACACACATTCATTACCTCAGCCTCTGTCTTCGCATTATTTCGATCCTCCGGATTGCATTGTCTTGTGTTCTTCCATTCTAGACTCTACAGCTATTGTGAACAAGGATCAAGCCACTGATGGAGTTGGTGTTCCAGAACCAACCTGCGTTGTCATTTATGATGAGTATGATTGGGAACCTAAACATCAACCCATGGCGAAGGATGATCTCCTTCTATCTGCACCTCCTCCTCTTTTTCCTGACATCTTTGGTGATTCTTCTATTTATGATTTTCCTTGTGTAAATCCTTCCTCATATGTATCTACTTCTGATCATTCGTAGAATGCACCTAATGTTAGTCCATCATTCAATAGTGGAGAGGACAAATTCTTCATTGGAAATCCACCTGATTTTTCATCTTCTTTTTCTTGAAATGTAGAGGATGAATGTTCTTGCTTCTCATATACCCCTCTTTCACCTCAGAAATAAATAAGTACGATTCGTAGTTCTTGAAAAATGAAAAATGAGAAAATGAAAATGTGAAAATTTTGAAGAATGAATAAGGCGAAAGAAGAGAAAGGCTTCATACACAGAGAGGAGATTCAAGTAACTACGTTGGGGTACTTACCAGGCTCACTGGCAGCGAAGCGATGCTTGTGTTTCTGTGTGACTCCCTAAACGTACTATCCAGGCTTGCTAGCAGCGGAGCAACACCAGAGATAAAACTTAAACTCTGACTATCATATTGCTTGTGCACCAATATAACCCTCATCCCCAATCAAAACAACTGTGTTGACTTATCCTGGAATGTGTGCTGACAAACCAATAGCATGGCAGGTGCTACATCTTTCAATGAAGCTAGTGTTGAAACCGAGATGATCTAAGAACTGAACAATACTTTTGGAGGAGTTAGACTTTACTTTCACGAAACAAGGTCCATTCAAAGAGCTCGAGTTCTACTAGTGTGTCGCCAAGTGTTGTAGCAGCTACAACCAGCCTCCAAAATTTTCCTTAGCTTCGTTTCAGAGCCTCCCTACCAACCATCCTTAGCAGCATGTATTGCATTTTCCAAGTACAAGTGCTTCAGTTGAGTTTCAGTGGGTTACCAGCCTGTGCTTGTCAACTTGTTTCTCTCCCATCCATATGATGAAACTACAGGACTTAACCATTTTCTGGTTGTGATGCTCAACTAGGAAATTGCGCAATTATGGAGGGGAACCAACCTTCCCTTTGGAAATTGCACAATCCATCTAGGCTATTTGCTGGGCTCTAGAAATGTGCAATCTAGTCAGGAAGCATTTCCTCTGAAAACTGCAGAATGTAGCCCAACACTGGGCTTCATCTCACAAATTGTGCAATTCTGACTCACATCCAAGGCTTCAGTCCAGAAATTGTGTAATGCATGAGGGACATCCAAACTTGCTCAGCCCAGAAACTACGCAAATGTCATTCCCAGGCTTGTAAGCTGTTGCATGTGCTCCTATGTTGACCGGTCCCCCCCATGACTGAGCAATCATGATTTGCATGCATGGGCTACTTTTTGTGAAAAAGAAAAAAGAAAAAAAAAGCAAAAAAACATCTCTAGATTTTAGGGATCCATTTTTGGAAGCTGGAGGTTACATGCAAAAGCCATTTTAGAAACCCCCCACCAAGTGTCTCTTTTTCCTAAGTTTGTGGCATGCACGTCATAAGCCTCGATCTTATCAAAATTATTTATTCAAACCTTCATAGCTCATTCCTCACATCGATCTTGGAGCTCTGACATCCCATGTTGCATCTAGGAGCATTAGGCACATTTAGCTCAACTTTTAATGGGTAAGTCCGCTTTTCATGTCTTTTGCTACTTTTCTATTGCTTTTTGCATTTCGTTGTGTATGAATGTTGTTTGCTTGGTTTTGTTGAGTGCTTATCTTCATTCTAATGCATGTTAGCTTGTAGAAGCATTGTTTCAAGTTTTTCATTGCATCTCACTATTGTCACATGCATGACATTATTTCTGCATTGACGGTCATCGTTACGGAAAATCGCTTCACACACATGGTTCTTTTCCCATTTTCTAAATATTTCACTCATTATTTGCATGCATTATCATTCACTCTTGTTTTCACTTAGCTTTGCCAAGCATCTAAACTTTTGAATCATGTTTTAGTCCCTCGTCGGTGGGTCTGGACTGCCTTGGCCCAAACCTTGCCTTACCTGGATGGAAATGCACATTTTTTAGAGTCAAGGCTCTACCTTCCTCCCAAAAATTGTACAAATCCATCCCATCACTGGCCTCCAGGATTTCTCTACGCAATTCTGGGAGGCAGTGCCTTGTTGGCTCCAGAAACTACACAAATGCAGTTTGTTGGTTTGCAGTCCCTGATAACTGAACCTGTGCATTACATAGTTTCAGTCCTTGGTAGGCCAAGCTAGAATGTGCATTGCACAGTTCTAGTAGTCAATCATCCTCCTGATAGTCTAGACTACACCTTGCGTAGTTTTGGCAGTCAGTCTCCCAGCCTGCTGGTGAAAATTGTGCAATCTGCCCAGTCAATCACCCGAGTATGTTGCATGTCAGTCCTTAAATTGCTTTTGGTTTTCAACTGACATATTTCTTTCCATGAGTGTTTCTATGTCTCCAGGTATCACAAATGTTTGTTTTCCTCTCAATGGTACAGGTACAATGGCTTCCAAGAGAGTAGGGTCAATGGACACCATCGAGAGCATGACTGGAGATGCTATTTAGAAAGTGTCTATGAGCTTGCCTATCTACAAAGACACAAAGCTTTTCATAGACAAAGATATCAAGATGAAATGGCAGGACATCAATGATACATTCTCAGGCACATTTGAGGAAAATTTGGAAGACCACAAGGTCTATGTCAACATACACAAGTCTGGCTTGTACTGGATTGCATGCAAGTATCTTGCATTTCCATGCGCAGACATGATCCACTGGATTGTATCACATAATAATCCAGAGAAGATGGTGCTAAGGAGTTCCAGTGGAACACAACTTTCTATCTTCAGGGTGAAGGACTTTCAGGATATGTATCACTTTCCACAACCAGTGATCACGATGGAGAAACCCTTCAGCAGACCCAACAAAAATGAAAACTCAAGAGATATCTTGAAGAGTTGGGTGAAAGATCCAACCAAGTTCACGACAACACCTAGTCAAGTTTACAAGATGAAGATACTACGGAAGGCATATCAGTTCTTGGTCATCATTGCATGCTGCTTATAAGGCCAAGAGAGCACAGAGACTCTCCCGCAGAGTTGGGTGATCGTGTTGGCTTAATTGGCCAGCAAAGGAAGACATTGCAACTAGTCCAGCGTGTTGACTCTCAGGTTGAAGGAACAAGTGACAGAAGCCCTACATCCACCCAAGGTTAGTAAGTGAAGATATACATGTCCACTTACATAATGGATGCAGTCTGTGCCCGTCAGCAGTTCCCAGGTTTGGGTTGGGCATGGACACCTTTGGAAACCTCTGTGAACACTTATTGCAGATTGTTCTATGAATGCAGCTTCCACAGAGTTATCATACATTTATCAGACCACTTCGTCACCCTGGTGTACAATATGATATTTGAGCAGGATCCACCCTGGGTGTTGCAGGCATCAATGGAGGTATTGATCGACATAGTAGATTGGTATGCCTCACCCCTTGGCACCTTCATATGGATGTACAACGCGGAGAAGGCTCCGCATGTTTTACCGAAGTTTTCCATGGGCAAGCTCTTCACGCAAGAAGTTTCGTGTCACATCTTGACAGGGTTGTCAGCTAGACTACACAGGAAGAAGAAGGCACCTTGGCCCACTCTTCCTTTGCAGATCAAGTTGTATGAGATACATAATCTCAAGCATGTTGAGGCCAAGATAGAGGAATTCAAAAGATTCATCTTCGGCACTAGAAGTTTCAATCCGTATGACCCGCATTGCTTAGTGAAGGACAACTGTGCGAGAGTGCAACATCCTTCGATCCACGAGGTGTGTCATTGGCATGAGGAAGACCCATGGAGATACTATTATCACTTCTCCAGGCTCAATGAACTGGCTGACATAGTTGTAGAGTTGTTAGCGAAGTAGAAGGAAGAAATATCACAAAGAGTAGCATCATCAACAACAACAGACTGTAGTAGACCTGTGCATGACAAAGGCAAGAGGAAGTTTATTGACAACGCAGAGGCAGAGCAAAGCTGCAAGTTCAAAAGAAACCCACTTGTTTTGAAAGCAACTTTGGAGATTGAGGCTAAGAGGCAACATTGCGACAGGAGGATTGTGTTGAGGAAGAGAGAGAAATAGAGGATGGAGGAAACAAAAAAGGAGTTGCAGGAGACGAAGTGACAACTTAGGGAAGAACATGAGTTGCGCAGAAGAGAGAAGGAAGTGCAGCAGGGATAGTTACAACAGAAGGCACAACATACACAGATTGATGAAACTGTGCCCAAATAGGTTATAGACTCATCCGGGCAGCTGTCATAGAGTAGACAGGGTGAGTAGTCACAGGAGCAGGACATAGCTCAAGAGATTGAAAATATACTAGAGCAGATGGAAACAGATATGGTTAAGCTAGATTTATATTAGGATATTGACCTCATGCCCAAAGAGGTCACTCCGTCGGCTTCACCATATCCAGAAGCAACGCAAGTCCCAAGTGATCAAGGAGACACAAAGATCCTTGAAGAAAATACCGAAGTAGAGATGCACACCATATCTTTCGACGAGTCACAACACAGAGTTGTGTAGTCACATAGAGTTCCCACTTTGGATGTCCATATATCTCTTGTGGAATTTAAAGAATGAGTAGTTGTATCCGATGTGCGCAAGCATCTAGCAACATTGGTCGATGCTATGAAAGCATATGCCGAAGGCACTAGTGCGAGTGTTAGATTCTTGATAGCTAAAAACGAGCGTATGGCTAAGGAGTTACAAGCGGCCAAGCAGGGAGGAGAATAGGTTACAACATTCGCCAGAGCAGAGTTGAGGAGAGTGATACTGGATAAAGTATCGTCTCTTGAGACAATCATGCGATGATTCAGATTTATGCAGGAATTTAATAAAGTGCAGAATTAAACATAAATACAGAGATGCAATAGAAATAATACTTCATTTAATTAATGTAAAATACTGAAATATGCTTACGAACAGAAATGGAAGTAAACTAGCTCGAGGAATGGTAGCTTATCTTTGAGAAGATATGTGGCAGCTACATGCCTCTGAATTGTGTTACAATGAGGCTCAAAGGCCTATTTATTGTTGAGAAAACCCTAAACATCCAAAAAACTAACCCTAGGAGATGAAGCGCCAAACTATGGGCCCCGTTTGGATAAATTAGTACATCAACTTCCCAGGGAAGTAACTTTGGCATACGATCTCCATTTGATGCGCACAATACCTTGTTAGAAATATCTACCTAAGGACTACAAAACGGATCTGAAAATTCAGGACCCAAAAAAAACTGTCGAAATAGTAAATTGTGCTACAATTAAGGAAACCGAAAAACTGAAAGAGACAGTTGTGGGGGTCCAAGTGGGATAGGTGGGTGGCCACCAACATCCACCTGGATCATATAGACGTTGTATTCTAGATTCATAATCGTGCATAAGTCAGTTTTCCATCTCAACGGTTGGCAGTAGTGCTGTGTTAGGAGAACACACATCTTGTCAAATTTGCACACTATTGTCGATCACATGCAAACATGGAAAATGAGGTACAAAGGAGCCCCATTACACTTTCCAAAGATAATGAAACCAAGGGCGATAGAGTTGAAGGCACGCATCTAGAGCCAGATTTGGAATTATGAGGAAAAACCGCAACTCATCACCAGTTTGTAGGCTTCACATACACAGGTGTTCAGGAGCATGGATGTCATTGTGCACATGCATGTTATCCCATCCATTGGCACCCTCACTGAGGTGAAGTCAAAAAACCAAGTCCAACTAGAGCTGGACATGTACTTTGATGAGTTTTTGTGCATAGCCACCAACATAGACTTAGAGATCAGTGCAGAAACTATGCATCAGTATGTTGCTAGTCCATCTGCACTCAATACTATGAGGCAAATGTTATTATATGAGTTGGAAAGAGATGCCAAATCAATGTACCTAGATGCAATGGAGACAAGAATTTGCTTTTAGTAAGATGTCACCAGTAAGCATGCGAACACCATAACATATTACCAAGCTTGGCATCAGTTCGCCACCATCGATCATCGTGAGGATGTCAAAGAGTTGGTCTTCCCACAATTTTTTGAGTCTTACTGATGTCTTGCATGTCTTACTCAAGCCTATTTTGTCTCACATGGGTACATGTGTAGATTGTAATGTAAACATGTTGTAACAGTGAAATACCAAGTATTGATATTTGAGTGTAACAATCGTGTCGTAGTTGAAGAGTCATGAGGATAGGTGAAGAGACAAAAAGGGGAATGTCAACAGGCACCCCACCCTTTTCTATTTATAAAACCTCATAACTCATTGTACAAGCTTTTAGGAGCCAAGCTTCCTATAGGTGTAACTTAGAGAAAGCTTAGAGTGTATTTTGCCGAAATTTTTTTCTCTAAGCTTAGAGTGTATTGTAACAAGCCTTGGCTTCTCTACAATGTAGAACTAGTATATCTCTTTGGAGGAGAAGGCGGCAGTGACTGTAGTGTTCCACTATCGGGACTAGTGGTTGGTCATAGTTGTATGTATGTTTGGATCTTTCACTTTCTTAATATAATAGAGCCAACACAATTCATGCATATGTTTTTATGGTAGTTTAGCTATCTTGGTTACTCCATTGATATATGTAGTTGTTATTTACACATGTATGGATGGACTAATTTGTATATGTTTGTATGAATCTTATTGAAATGTGTTCTTGGTATAACCATCACTTTAGATCGTTGACTAGCCCGCTTTCAAGCTTGTGATGTCTTGTTGCTTGTGTGTTCCCTTTCAAGCTGCGTCCTATCACAAGTTTCTGAGGTGCGCACTCATCCCCCTAATCCGTGTGTTAGAGCCTTTCATGCACCTTCCTTGACTTGCTGCAAATGTCACACCCTTGCTACTAACAAGGACATCTTACTTACCTTTGTATGCATTCGTGGTCAAGGTGATACCGTACTACCCCGCTGCTGGGACTCCGACACCAAATTATCTGAGGTCTAGTTGGGACTTCTTACCGAGGAGATCCCCTGACATGTTGGCAGGTCCAACATCGTCAAAACAAGCCTAAATATTTTAAAATTTTCTTTCTTTGGAATAAATAAATAAAATAAAGCTTGTAAATATGTTAAAATATGGGATACGAGGGGTCACTCCTCAATGTTGGATTGGGGTGGTTCTTGATTATCTCATTGTCTCTTCTTCCTTATTAAATATGATCTTGGTCCTAGTTCAAGTTCTAAAGTAGAATTTGTAGCATTGAGGACACTTTTTTTTCACACTTTAAAGATTGATCTCTTTAAATTGAAAATTCTGGCGATTCCAAGTTAGTGATTAATTGGGAAAGTCGAAAAGTTCAAATGCAAGGCTACAACCTTTGATTTTTAAAATTAGGGAATCTCTAGAGAGTTTGGAATGGCCTTCTATTTTTCCATATCTTTAGAGAGATAAATGTCAAATCCAATGAACATTCCAAGGGAGCATTGCCAATTCATGATGGGTCCTGTATCATTCACGAATTCTTTCAAGACATGATAGTTCATGATTTGTCTTTCTCCTTTCAAATTTTATGATGATGTGTAGACCTGCTCTAAAGATGAAATGTAGAAATCCCACTTGTGGTAGGGATTTTTGAGTTTTGTGTGACTTGTGAGGTTTTTTAAGTATGAACCTAGAGACACATTGATCTTTTTTTCTGGGAGATTGAATTTTGGCTAGTTTAAAACACATTGTAATAGAAAATTCTCATAAATATCTAGTGCATCTCACAAGGAGATAAATATGCATATTTTTTTTTAAATATAAAAACTTCATTTCTAAAATATATATTAATATTAAAAAATGGGTTTCCCAGTAAACCAAGAAAAAGAAAAGCACTAGTTTCAAATCCTTAGATTAAAGGAAGAGGAATACTATAAAATCTTATCCAAAGGAATATAGTGGGTTGTTTGGATCTAAGATTGTATTACTAAAATATATTCTTCCTAAGGTTGCACTACATAGATATATTATTAGTCCTTGCCATGTTAAGGAGTATAGTTTTCATTGACTTCATATCAGTTTGTTAATTTTGTGTACCTTTTCCATTATTTGGTGAAAACTGTTTATTAATATCGTTTTATACTGATTTCTACAGTACGATGTCAAATTTTATAACATTTTATATTGGTCCATAGATGAGACTAAATATATTGGAGTGGAGGGTGAAATTTTTGAAATATTTATCAAACTTGTAAAAATATATAAAGAAACAACGTTAACAAATTTTATTATTGTTCTAATTCTTCCACTGAATTAATAGTTCTATCATGACATTGATATTGCATTAATGAAACTTTGATGGCATGAAAAAAATCAATGCATATCCATTCACTGCTAATTGCACTGATGTTCAACATTGTCAACGGTGATTTTATTTTCTCATGAAATCCTCAATTATTATGTTTTTATCTAGTATAATAGATGCATCACTTGGTGCAATTTCTTGGACTTTAAATGTTCTAGTTTGGACACGCCTTCATTAGAAGAAGAATTAGTTATATTGTGGCTCCACTTTCAAGCTTCATTAAAATTTTTGCATGGAGAAGCGATTACAGTTGAGGTTGAGGTGGTGGCCCTTTTAGTGCCTTTGGCAAAGGCACACTTGCATTGGTAATCAATATCCTTATAGTCTAATCATACATAGGTATGGTCCCAAGAGATGATGTTTGATTACCTAAGATGATTACTTGAGATGAACTTCCAATACATTTACAATATCTTCTATTTCTTGTTCTTGGTTCCTAGTCATGTCAACTGGTTCTTAATCTATACTTATAGTCTGTGACGAGAAAAAACAAGTGATTATATTAAGCAAGAGAAAAAATAAAAGCCATAATTAAAAATTTTAGGTTGAGAGTTAGAAGTTGAACCATATGAATCACCCACAAAAATAAGAAAAAAAATATAAAAATATAAGTATAAAAACATAATTTTACGTAGAAAATTTTTTAAACCTTTTAATTAATTAAAATTTACAGATTCTTAAATGCATTGGTAAAAAGAAATAAAACATTTTCTTACACCATTTTTGAATTACTGTTATTCAAAAAAATCATTTTATACTTCATTTTAAAGTAATAATTATTTATAGTTCAAATATTGAATCTTTAAAATAAATAATATACATTTTAAATATTAAAATTTCACTCGAATATTGAATCATATAAACCATAATAGCAAGGGAAATATTGACAAAGATAAGGATATAGACACCAATAATAACAAGGGAAAGATTAAGATAAAGATAAAAACATAGTTGTGGATAACAAATTGTAAAGCCTTTGGGTCGGTTATTGGTGGAGAACACAGGTAAACGAAACAAAACAGGCGAGATATGGATATAGTAGGAAGACCAAAATTGACTAAAAAGCCCGACATTATAAAGGTGGTGAGTAAATTATCCATAATAATAATTATTCAAAAAAACCTGAAGGACAAAATTATCCATGATAATAATTATCTTTCAAACAATTATTGGTGAGAGAGTCGGCCCAATATTGACATATTGATTACCTTTTGAATATGCATATGTCTAAGTAGTTTGGCCTTTTAATTCCAACTCTCTTTGTACTTTATTTTTATTTTTATTTTTTAAATTATTGGTGTAGATTATTTTTATTTTATTGGTGTAGATTATTTTTATTTTTAAATTTTGAAGTGAAAAATTATATTTCATTTGTAAAATTTGATTTATCTAAAAGATTTATATTAGATTTATTTTATCAATTTATAATAAAAAATATATCACACAAAGTAATATTAGTCGTTTTATTTGAATTGTATAATTTTAAATATTTAAAATAACAAAATGTGAATGACACTAATATATTTATTACATTGGGAGCAGAGTTTAGTAATCATTTTGACTCATTCAAATTAATAATTGTTTTGACACTTTGGATTTTGACGACTTAAAAATAGCCTTGTGGCTTAATTAAAAACATAAAATTTCAATGAAATTTTGTTAAATATATTTATATAATTATGGGTATAAATTAAATTAATAATTTTTGTATTATAATTTTTGTAAAAGTAAAGTTTATGTAAATTTATGTCAGCGTCTTATATTTTTATCACTCAAATATATTATAAAAAATATGTATTTTAAATTGATGCATATTATTGTTTGTACTTTACACACAAAGGAAATCATAGCCAAGAGGGTATGACGTTAGAGTTACACATTTTAAATTTAAGTAATATTTTAAAAACAATTATTCCATTTGCATTTTTTTTAAATATAATTTTGAAATTAAATAGTTACGCTAATTCATTGAGTAAGTTTAAATTTGACGTGGAATAAGGTTCAGTTAATTATAGTTGGCATATTTAATTTCCATGTGTTTTATATTAATTTTCTTAATCTTATACTAATCAAATTTTTCTGGATATTTGAAAGATAGTTAAAGTATTGGGTTGGGTTAGTAAGAGGGTTAGATTTCCATTCTTTTAAGAATAAGTTTATTAATTGAGTCTTTATTTATCTTTGGATGTTTCTCTCTACCTATTATTGGATTACAATAGTGATAGTAATTGTTCACACTATATGGAATATTTATGATATTTAAGTCATTCTACAAAGGGGATATTCCACCATGCTTATATATTTCTCATTAACCAGTATTAGAAAGTTATGGAAAAAGGGTTGAAGGTTGGGTTAGATTCTTAAGTTGTCATTCAACTATAAACCACATACTATGTTTTAGATCACCTAACTACACTTAGAATCATCATTAAGGAACTTCATAATAATAAAACAAATATTTTATGTTGTTTTATTGACTTTAGGAAATATTTTGATATAATGCTTAGATATAACATTTGGAACATATTATAAGAGATAGATGTTCCTTTGAGCTAGTGAGATGTTGCTATGAGTTGAGGGTTGTTAATTGTAATATGGGATTTAAGCAAGTTTTTCTTTTATCTACTACTATTTTTGGAATTTACATTAACGTTAAAGAAACACTTGGAAGATGCAAGTTGTGTTAGAACTAATTTAACTATTGTCATCGTACTTCTTCTTTATATGGATGATATGATTCTTATGGTGAGATGTATCTTTAATATTGACAAGAAAATAAGAATTCTCAAGGATTTTTGTTCTAGCATAGGCGTGTTAGTAAACACTGGTAAAAATAAGCTTATGATAATCAAATCCAAAAAAATTGCTTACACTAATTTTGTGTATGGCAATAGCAACCTAGTGTTGGTTACTTCATACAAATATCCTGGAGTTGATCTCTGTCATAAGCTTAATTGGAACTATAACATTGAGAAATGGATTAATGGAGGGCGATAAACCTATTTTGGTCATGAAAATAAATGTTTATTCATGGAATTTTTTTGTAACACCCTCCTCACACATTTACCCAAGCTAACTGGTTGACTGGGGTAAACATGTGACTAGAGGCCACTATAATTTGATTCAACCTCCTACGTCACCTTAAGGAATTGGAACTGATGGAACACAACCAAATTGACCTTCTAAACATGCTACCGAACCTTCAAGATCCAATTCACCCTTGCAGGTGACCAACCCCTTAGGGAACTCAACATGTCTAATGACCTGTTGTGGCCAACAACACCCCCCTTGTTCATTTAAGTGTTGTCCAAAATACTAAATGAATGAGGACCCTTAGTTAAAAGTTCCCTTTCTTCAAAATAAGGTTACCATCTTAAACTTAGAAAGGTCTTTTGAATATTTTTAACCTAAGTCTACGATAAGGGAAATATCTTTAAAACCGCGTTGCAAAAAAGATAGGAAATACCTCCATTTCTCTATAATATTAGTATGCGCAAGACCCTCGTGTTAAGCATAACATCGCATCGCAATGAAGTAATACTCATAAGGAAAAACTTCAAGATTTACGATCCTGCGATAACACCGATCGCAAGATCGCATATCGCAGAAATGAACTGGCAAGATTTGGCAAACATCAAACTTCTGTGACCTGCAATGTTGCGATCGCTGCGATGGTGCAATCTGCGATGGTGCGATTTGCGATGGCGCGATCTGCGATGTTACGTAAGCAAATCATAAATCACTTTATCAAGAATCCTTCGAGCACGCCATTCAAAGAAAAGACACTTACCATATTCTGACTCAAGATCATGCGCTTTTGATGATAGTAAATGAATTAGTTGTCAATTATTAAATGAAATGAAGACGCGTGCTTTTGTAAAGAATTACTTCATGTAAAGTGGCATATTTGATATATCTGTTGCATTTAAAACTCTCCCATCACCTTTCTTAATCAGTCATTTCCACTTCACTCATAATCTACAAGAACGAAGAGCTAAGATGATTCAAAGCCAAACGCAGGAACAAATGGGAAAGAAAAATAAAGCTCAAGGCTCTGAGGCGAAGGAAAAGACGAAGGAGATGACGCCTTTGTATACAGACACTGCCTGCAACAGAGACGCAGGGATTTCGACATGGGAAAGCATGTACAGGCGGGTGGAGGAAGAAAATCCTAGAGTAATGAAGGTTGATACTGTCGCGGGCTCACAACGCTCTTCCGAGGCGTCCTTAGAGGAGCTAGCATGTTCATTTCTTCACCGGATAGCAGCTAGGCCCAAAATTTTACCATATACAGATATGATCAAGTGGATACTTGACAATGCAGAGTTGAAAAACAAACAATTCAAGGTTCAAGGACATGGGCTCATAGGATCATTCGCTGCGCAAGATTTAAAGCTTATGTATCATCTTCCTGAACCGCAGACGACTTACAATGCACAATTTGTCAAGAAATTTGCGGCAGAGAA
>APFE030570844.1:43007-76922 GCA_000404065.3 Pinus taeda
AGAAATACACCCCGGGTTAGCGTAGATTAGATGTGTTGTTTCTCATTAGATTACAATAGCATAGAGTTAGTTTAAGAATCTGAATTAAATTAGCTTTAAGTACTCTTAGATCAGCATCATCCAACTGGTCCCATTATCCCCAGTCGGACTCGCTATACCAAACAGATAAGGAGCTGTCAACCAAGGTCCGGACTGGGTGGGTATCCCCCTTGTTGTCGACCTGATTTTCGAGGCTTCAACATGACCTAGAGCCCCAGTCGCTCCCTTGCCAAGGCATGCATGCAACTGAGAGTCCCAATTACTCCCATGATCCTAACTGAGTGCGACTATAGCCTAATTTTGTCTATGTTATGCCAACAACTATGAGATTTAAGGCTAATTTCTAGGGCTAGGACCCAGTCACTACCCAGAAATCCAGGGAACTTCCATAAATGATATACAACACTAATACAATGGTACTAATGAAAACATTTGATCAATGACATGATTGGACCCCTACTAGTTATGACAGGTGTTTCGTCAAACATGTCACAAAGATGTAATCTACAAGTCATAACAACAGATCTAAGAATAGGGGTCTCATACTTATTTGAGAATCGCTAGGGAGAATTGATGAATTATCACATTAGTTGCATTATCATCTATTAGGTCACATATTCATTGCTCTTTCATTCACAAATCAAAACATGATGAGATCCATACATCATTATTGTCATAAAACATTATCATAACTAACATATAACCAACAGAAATAACAACGATATAACAAACATAAAAACCACATATAAACAAGTATATTTACCCATCATATCCAAGAGGAAAAAATCTCTTATTAACATATTCAAAATGAAACCAATATTGTGACTTCCACGAATCACTTGACCATGATAGACTAGGCTGAACCAAAACTCTCTTTCATCTAGTCACCCTCGTGCCATATTCCAAGGTTAATGGTGAGATCTCATGAAATAATCAACTCAGACCAAACCAAGACTTCAAGAGGCCAAACCACCTCAACCCTCAATGAGTGATTCCACCTCACGGCCATACATCATTAACCATCACTAGATCAGTTTCTACCCAAGTTGACTAGGGCTCTAAAGCATTTGTTCCAACCAGGGGTTCGAGGACTAGTAAGTCAACCCACAGTTGTTCCCAGGCTTCTAAACCGTTTTTCCAACTATGGCTTCCCGGACTACTAACTCAACCCACCAAGGGCTTCTAGATCATTTTTCCAACAAAGGCTTCTAGGACTAGTAACTCAACTTAAGTTGTTACAGGAATTCCATATTGTTTGTCCAACCAAGGATTCTAACAACTAGTAACTCAACCCATAGCCAAAGGAACATGAGAGCCAACTAGAAAAACAAAAGGAAATTAGCCCACAACACCATGGCTATCCAAGAAATGGAAACACTAGGAACCACTGTCAATCCAGGAAATCCTCCATGCCAATGATGAATAATAACCAAGAAACCACATGCATGTGCCATGGATGCCAAAACTAGCAAGGAAACCATACATGCACTCGATACCTGCAAAGAAATCTAGTTGTAGCTACTGATCTAGCTGTCCTCCTGCACTTTCATGCTCTTCCTTTTCCTTCTTGCTCCAAATCCCATGTATGTCACACTCCACCAAGAGTGCTCCAAGAAAACTTTAAGTGTCGAAGAGTATGACAGAGAGAGAATAGAGAGAGAGAACTCTAAGCTAAAACTGACAAAATTCTACAAACTGATCCTCATAAGCCTTTGTATCAATGAGGCTTCTATTTTCTTCATTTTCCATTATTTTCCTTCATTTTTCCCCTCACATGCAACCTGTGACCTTTCACCTTCCTTTTTTTCCTTTATTTTCATAAATAAAATTTCAATTAATGCCTCTTTCCCTTCCAAAACCTTTTCCATTTCCTTTTCCAATTTCCCTTAGCCATAATAATTGAAATGAACACCCACTAGGATGTTTCTCCCACCATTCAATTTGGAATATGTCTCCCATGACCTTGATCTTATAATTTTTTACATGAAGTTTTAACCAAGGTTGTTACAAAACCCTCTCCCTTGGGGAAACACTATCTTTGGTGTCCAATGGCACCTATAACCAGCAAGGCCATTGAAATCAAAACATACTTCCCATGGAGCTTTATAACATAGCTCGTTGTAGTATTTACAATTACCACTACTAAAATATGACAAACATACCGCTTATTAGAGCTTTATAACACATCTCATTACGATATTTGCAATAACAACCACATTTTATTCAACCAACAAATAACCATATTTTTCATGGAGCTTTATAAATCTTGCTCAATATAATATTTACAATAATATGCACATTTTCTCAGCCAACAAATAAAAGGATATGATGCCTGTATCAGCAACAAGGGAATCTGGCGGCTCACACCTCCTTCTGAGGAAGTCCAGAATCCACTGCCAAATTCAAAGTTGCATCCAATGTCCAGTGCTACAATCTTGTGCCACTTGTTCTCTCAATGAACAGTTACTGACTCATTGTTCCCTTCTCTGATACACATTCCCTTGGGAAATCTGGTCAACCCCTTCTGTGCAGTCATACACCTTCCAACTTTCGTTGACATCCCCTTCTCTGCTACATAGTCCCTCGGGCAACCCCTCCATTGGCAAGATTTCCTCACATCAAAAGTCCAAAAACCAAGGCATGTCCTTGCCTCAAAACCATCATACTAGTCATAGCATGCTCATGGAAATCAATGGATACTATTGGGTACTAGTGCCCCACAATGGCCCTACTTCTAAAATGATTTTCCAACATATCATTGCTTGTTCTAATTTCTTTCACTAACATCGTTAATTATTGCATTCGGTTCAACCAACCAACTTGAACATTTCAACCATGTTTTCTTGCACCATGCACATAAATGCCATTAGATTCAAAATAAATTGAAATAACTTCAAATCATACCTCATTGGTAGCCTCTTAATAAGGTGCACTTGCACTTATGTTCACTTCTTGTCAGAACAAGTCAGACTAGATGTTTGATCAAATCATCATATATAAACCTATCACATCCTATTTGCTAAAAACACAACGATCATAAATCATAGTCATAGCTCACATGCATAATAAAAATAAAATAAAATATTGATACTTATCCTTTAATTGGTCCTTTTTCTTCTAAATTTGACCTTTGTCCTTTCCATACATACACCAGATCAGTTGCCACATCTTGCAAGCACCTAGTGCTTCTTTCTTTTCTTCAATCACATCACATGCACAATGTACATCACAACACATATATCCACACACAATTTATGCCACCACATAATACATACACCTACACCTGGTATACATCATGACACATACACCTACACCCGTTGTACAACACAACACAATACATACTCTTATATCTAGTGTGTAACACAATACACATCTGTACACATAGTACAACACAACAAATGCACATGTCACAATGCCACGACTACACCATGCACATACGTAGTAATACATGTACTAAACATAGGATGTACGGCATACACACAATACCACATGTGTACTAGTACCATAAGGACAACATGTACACAGTACCACCTATACACAACATGACCTATGCAATGTGTGCACAACATCACATGTACATGGCACCACTTGCACAACGTGTACACAGTGCCAGATGTACACCGCACCACCTGTACAACCAGTACACAATACCATATGTAAACAACACCACATACACGACACCGCATGTACACAATGCCACATGCATGAAATCTACATAACACCCCCTGCACACCGCAACACATGTACAACATGTACACAACACCACATGTACAATCATGCACACAACACCATATATACATAACACCACATTTACAACATGCATACAACACCATATGTACATAGCACTGCATATACCACATGTACATAGCAACATATGTACACAACAACACATATCCAACATGCACACAACACCATATGCACACAAAACTGAATATCCACCATGCGCATAGTACAATATGTACATAGCACTGCATATCCAACATGTACATAGAACCATCTATACCCAACACTGCATATGCAATATGAATACAACACCATATATAACAAGCACACAACACCATAGGTACAATCATTGAATATACAATACGCACAACATATACACAACAATAGCACTGCACATCCAAAACCGCATTGTCTCTACCAAGAAACCTTGCTTCTAGTTTCTCTTTGTCATCCATGATTATCCTAGCATGTCGTGGATCGCATTTTTTCGTTCCACTCATAAATTTTTTGAGGCTACTCTTCCACTTGATTGCCTAGAAGACGCAAAACATCTTTCATGCCATTCACCTACATAAGAAATCATTCCTCCACAAGTATGATCCCTAACAACCTTGTTAGATAGTGACATAGATACATAGATACATATACATATACATATACATATACATACATACATACATACATACATACATACATACATACATATACATATATATATATATAATATATATATATATATATATATATATATATATAGATATATATATATATATATATATATATATATATATAATATTATATAAGATATATATTATTATATATAATATATTATATATATATTTATATATATAATATATATATATATATATATATATATATATATATATATATATATATAGACACACACACACACATTAGCATAAACCATTCATGATCCAATCAAACAACGACATACATACTTATATATATGCATATAAACATCAATATAAAATAATAATGATCCCTAACGACCTTGTGAGACAATGGAATACATGCATACATACATATATACAAATTAGCATAATCATGAACACAACATAATTATCAGGTATCATAAGGTCTAGGTTAAGAGAATTCCCTTTATCCATGCAACGCATGTACAATATTGAGAACAATAATTCCCAATTTATCCAATGCATCTGATGCCTCGAATCCATTTACTTTACCTTTTCATTACCTTTCTCATGACTATCCTTCCATTGTCCATTTCCACCAATGGACCCAACCAATCCAGCTGGTTGTTACATTCTTTCCTTCAGTTGTCCTTATACGTGAAATGAGCTTCCTCCAGGTCTTACATTACCTGCTAGGTTTCATTCATCTCTCCTCGAGCTCCATTAACTTCCTCCTTACGATCCAATTCCCAAGACCCTCAAAACATAAAAGGAAAGAACAAGAAACAAACAAGAATAAAGCCATGAAAACTAATAACAATTCGACACCACAAAAGAATTGCATGGCCATGCATTAGACATAATCAAAACTTCAAATCAAGCACAAGAAAATCACAAAATACTAGAAGCACAAAACTAGCAAAAAACACCATGAATCAACCCCATGGTTCGCAATGCCTCCAAGGGAAATTTCAACCTGATCCTTCTTCGAAATTTCACAGTCTCTTCTGCCATGTTATCCCCTACATCATACTGCCATAAACACATATCTATCAGTTCATAAATAAATATAAAATATATCATTTACCCTACCTTTTTTTTCCAAGCACATTTCCCTGTAACAGAACACATCCATGCCATCTCTCAAGGGAATCCAATTCCCTTGATGGATTCAGATATAACTAGAAACTAGCTAATACACCTGTCAAATACATGTTCATGACTATAATATATATACCCATAATGTTAGACGAAATCAAGGTTAAGAAGACTTCCTGTATTCCAAGCATTCATTCATTTGGAATTGTGGTTTCCAAACCTAGCCAAAGAAATTTTTGTCCACTTCCTTTCTTTTATCTTTACCTTGTTGCAATTGAGTCTTACTATGCACTTTCACATAAATCAATGAATAGTTATATAAACAAATCAACTATTACCTTTTCATGCTAATACCAAGCATTTCCTTGCAACTGTTTACACATGTTAGCCACATGTTCCAAGGATAAAAAATCACGTCTATCAATTGAAATCAACCTTTTTCCAAGACTAAAAAACATGTCATAATAAACTAACAGTCATTAATGATACTACTACAACTAGCACCTACTTACAGTCAAGAACATTCTAGTTGTCTCAACACGTAATGTGTTAGCACAATTGTCTTGAAACAAGATCATTCCTTCAGTAAATCTTATAAAGACATAATCATATCATGAAAGTAATGAAACATTTAGAAAACATATATATGACATAATAGACAGCAAACACTCAAACACAAAATAAATGAAATAATCAAACATTCAAATACCAATTATACGACATGTTGTTGCTTAAAATACCACCAACAACACAAGTGGTGCAAGGGAGATAGAAAGCCTCCTAGAGACAGCCTCTGGGTTGATTGTAGACTAGTGCCTAGGACATCTTAAAAAGAGGAGTGTATGAAAGGTTATATGTGAGTGGTTTGTAACACTCCAATTGTCACATAATGAAAGATAATAAGGGGGCTTGGTTCATTCCTCCAAAGGTATGAGTTATGTATTTGAGGTACTTCCTCACACACACAGTTCCCAGGAGTATCACATAAAATAGTGGAGGCCAATTACTTCAAAGGGTCTTATAGCTTAATAAGCTTGTAGAGGAAATGAGAGAGGATTAGAAGAAAGTATAACTCATCATATAGAGCCCAAAACATCTAGAATTATATATGAACACATAAAGCTGCAAGCCATGGGAAATTCTACACTTGTTTGAGTTACAAGCAGGGATAATGGACTGAAGAGAGGATGGGTCCTATGATTCATATAGAGAAGCTTGAAGATATAACTTCAGCCCTTCATACAGCTTGAGTGGGCCTAATGGTTAAGAGCATGTGTTTCCTCCTAAGAGGTCACAGGTTCAAAACCAGAGGGGGGTAGAGTATGTATGCCTTCGTAGGCTTAGTAGTCAAATCGCTGCGCGGAGGTGGGTCCCTTGTCCCACAAACAAAGGGGTCTCATACACCAATTTGGTGTTTGGCTTGGCTGTGACCTTAAAAATGGATATTATTATTATTATTATTATTATTAATAAATCAACACGAGGGATCTGTAATGAAGCATGAGATAATTTCTAGCTATTATTATAGCATGAACGTAAAGAAGAATATGAACATAATGGAACTAAACAAGTGGATAACATATTGTAATACTAAGAAGTGGGAATCACCACAATTTCTTTGATAGTTTTAAAGATATGCATGTGTAAAGTAATACAGTCTGAAATACAACTCATTCACTTACATATTTATGAGCCAAATTGGTATCACAGAGTTCAGACCCATTGGGTGAGAAATTCTGAAACCATTGTATAATGTTTCTTCCCCTATTTATAAGAAGAGGAGAAGAGCTTGGGTTACAGTTAAAACAAATATCTTGGCCTGAGCTCTAGCTATCTGCCAAACTAGCTGACTTGACTAGAGTAAGGCTCTACAACCCAAAGATTACAATCGGGATCTGCTCCCTTTCCTAGAAATAAGAAACTATAGAAAATAATAAGAAAAATGAGGAAGATGGAGGAAGAGGTTCTTTGTAGTTCCTGTGAAGGCTTTTGATCAAGCCACGTCTCTGTCATCATGCTCCTTTCTATTGTTGAGGCGGTTCACTATCCATTCTCCCTTAAATTCCTTTGGTGCCGACTCTAGATGTGTGCTACGAGAGGGCCTTATCTTGAATGCCCCCATACCTGGCTTGAATGCTCCATACTTATATTCAAAACCTTAGCTTCCAACCCATATTTCCTTTAAAGCTCTACACAATCCTTTTCTGTGCTCTGATACACTTGGGGATGTGTTTTGTGATGTAACAAGCAATCTGTTGGGTGCAAGCCTTTAACATAGAAATAAAATGAAACAAGCGAGTTCTGACTTCTCTTTAAGCCCTCATGCTTTCAACCCCTTTCTATGACTTCCTTCATATGACCGGGGGATATGACCAGGGGCTTAGCCCTTGAGCGTTAAGGCCTTCAGGCTCCCATCCTAGGGGCATTTTTCCTTTGTTACTTGGAATCCCGCACCCCGACGCTTGATATCATTTTACCTTTAGCC
Organism: Pinus taeda; assembly: GCA_000404065.3. Lineage (NCBI taxonomy): Eukaryota > Viridiplantae > Streptophyta > Pinopsida > Pinales > Pinaceae > Pinus > Pinus taeda. The sequence goes on from APFE030570844.1 coordinate 51,006, forward strand.
TTTTCCCCTTGACACTTGCAATCACTGATGTACAAGGTAGAGTTTTGAATGAGCATGAGGATTTTGAAAGGGATGGAGCTGATATCCCTATAACTCCAGTGTATAAAATATCGCATTTGGGGAGTTCCCGTATATCGCAATCGCGAACCGGGAAGGAACTTCGGCAGAAGAATGAATTTTTTTTGTGTACGATCACTGATTGCTAATCTATGAGGCGGGCGACATCATCACTGCCATGTGTCACCCTATGAGTGGTGACACATGTCACCTGGAAATGCCCTTATAGGACCCCTGAAAATGCCGAATTTGAATGCCACGTGTCCTCCATACTCTCATGTCACTTTCGTACTGCCACATCATTGATGACATCAACTGTCATGTCATACATATGGGCCAATGGGATTGCACCACATGGCCTCTTGGAGGAGAGAGAAAATGGCCTACCTGACCTTGGTTTTGCATGCATTTCCTTCGTTAAATGATTTAGGTCTTTCCCCGACAATCTAACATTGTATCGCAAATCAATGATATGACAAGGTTCTTAAAGTTAGAATCTCAATGCCACACTGATTGCTGATATGCGTGATTTACTTTGATACTGTGGGACTATAGGACTTCAAGACTACGGGACTACGAGATTGATGTACTGTAGGATGCGGGATTACGATATCGTAAGACTGTGGGACTGCGATATCACAGGAATGCGGTACGCGAGATTGCGATATCGCAGGACTGTGCGACTGCAATATCGCGAGAATGTGGGATTCAATATGGCCGATATGAGAGATTTACTATGCCCATAGCCCCTAACCTATTATCTATAATTTTCCTTTGTATTTGGTCCTTTCCTCTTTACTTTCTAGGTTTTCCAAGATTATCATTTATTTTCTTTAACTTATGATCTAGAAGTCCATTTTTTGACTTCGATATACTGTTGGAAAGCTCTTTCCGAGCACTATGAAATGGAAGGGGTTTGATTAAGCTCTGATATCATTCTATGGATTGGGAAATTTCTTCAAATTCACTATAATGTTGCACTCTTTTCACAACTGTAAGCATATTTAGAAGTGAGTGACAACATTAGCTCCTACTGGGGATAGTGCCTTGTTGGCAAGGTGATGAGAACCTGCACACTACTATCCTTCACCATTGGGCATGGAGTCAAAAATATATGAACTTTGTAACCAAAAAAATATCAATGGGACTTTCCTCGTCAATCTAAAAAATGTAGAAATAAAAATTCTAAGAAGATGAAAAGAAAATGTTCAGCTAGTGAGCTTATTTATGTACATTCCTACTTATGCACTAGAACTTAATTCACCTAGGTTATTTCAACCCTCCAATGGAGCCAGAATAAAATTTGGGTGCTAGACCTAGTGCCTTCATGCTCCTGAAAAATAAAAATAGAAACAAACATGCATCATGGAAAATCTTCAAACAAGGAACCCAATACACTATGTTGAAACAACCTCTGTTGCTCATTTAAAAATATGCTCATGTACTCAAGCACAGGGTCATGAAATTCACAAGGAAAATTTGCAGTTGCCTCCTTTTCATGAGCAATTTTCTGACTAATATCCTCTTGGCCAGGGCAGCCACAAACATTTCTCATCTTCAGAGCTTTAGACTTTTCGAGAAAATCTTGTTGTTGATCATTTGTTACCCATTTTTCAACAGACCAACCTTCTAGGAAATCTGCAGTAGAATATTCAATTTTAGCACTAGAAGAGTCAGAGATGAGAGGGCCTACTCAGACTTCTTGACAGGGACCTTTTTACAATAAGTAATCATAGACACTGCTTGGTCCTTCGACTTCAGGCTCTTCTTGAAAGTTTTGTTGTTGGGAGCCTTCTCCCCACTTCCTGGTAAATGGCCCCTTTCTGACCCTAGTGACCATATCTTTCCCCTCTGAATAATATGAATCACACTTTGGAGAAGGGTCTTGGTCTTGTTCTCTAGGTGAAAGATGAGCATTGTGAAATGGAGGCTTTTCGCTGACTTCCTGGTGGGCTTCCTCTTCTTACAGAGCTTCCCCTGACTGGAAGCATTGTGGATCTGCATCACTTGACTCTTCACTAGAGTTATATTCCTCATAGGAAGGGGAAACATCACATTCAGCCGAATTATACCTCGGAGGGTTTGTTGGCAACTCAATTATGTTTCCTTCTTCACTTTCTCGCTCAGTGGATGATGCTTCTTGATGTGAGTAGATGTTTTCCTAGAGTGGAGCTCCACAAACATCTTTAGTAGAGTCATCAACCTCGGGAATGTCTTCATTATTAGAATATGTGTAGCAATCTTCAAATAGAGAATTCGGTGGATATAATCCTCTGTAATAGTGCTTGAACGATGTATGAAGACTTCTTAAGGAAGATATGCTGCCACGAGGTATTGTTCCGTACCAAACTCTAGCATCCTTGTCTAAAGACCACTTCAACAACTTGACTTGTACATATTCAAGAAAAATACCTTGTTTCTCCATGAATTCGTGAAAGTCTTTCAGGGGTTGCTAAAGTCTTGTCTCTGTGTTCCCATTGAATCTAGGAAAATAGGTATTCCACTCATGAAATGCAGGGACATGATTGTGATAACCAATAATAAAAGAGAAATCTAGTGGGGAAAATTGGTTGGCCAGAAATGCAGGAAGGGCCATCTCAAAAACCTCCCTATATGAGTGGTTTGAGTTTCAAAATCAGGGAAAGTTTTCAACTGTTGTCACATCAGAGTGAGTATGGGGCTATTTGAAAGCCAGGATGATCAAACAAAGATATTGATAGTGTAGTCGCCAGGATGTTTACCATAAAATTGACAGTGGAATTACTAAGGTGAGAGATCTTCAACCCACACTTCCCTTGCTCACCTAACAGAGGAATTGTAAAATTATTCCGTACCCAGGGAAAAATATTCTAATCCATTCCCCATAAATGGTGCTAGAAAGATGTTGTCACTTAAAATTGCACCACTAGTACAAGTGCTACAAGGGAGATAGAAAGCCTCCTAGAGACAATCTTTAGGTATATTGTAGACTAGTGCCTCAAACATCTTAAATAGAGGAGTGCATGAAAGGTTATATGTGAGGGGTTTGCAGCACTCCAATTGTCACGTAATGAAAGATAATAAGGGGGCTCGGTTCATTCCTCCAAAGGTATGAGTTATATATTTCAGGTACTTCCTCACACATAGTTCCCAGGAGTATCACATAAAATAGCGGAGGTCAATTAATTCAAAGGGTATTAGAATATAATAAGATTGTAGAGTAAATGAGAGAGGATTAGGAGAAATCATAACTCATCATATATATCCCAGAGCATCTAGAATTCTATATTGAACACATAGAGCTATAAGCCATGGGAAATTCTACACTTATTTGAGTTACAAGAAGGGATAATGGACTAAAGAGAGGATGTGTGCTATGATTCATATAGAGTAGTTTGAAGATATAACTTTAGCCCTTCATACAAGCATTAAGCATTAATAAATCACCACACATGGATCTATAAGGAAGCATGAAATAATTTCTAGCAGCTATTATAGCATAAATGGAGAGAAGAGTATGAGCATAATGGAATTAAATAGGAGGATAACATATTGTAATACTAAGAAGGGGGAATCACCATCATTTCATTGATATTCTGAAAGATCTTCCTGTGTAAAGTAATACAGTCTGAAATACGAGTAATTCACTTATAGATTTACGAGCCATATTAGTATCAGAGAGTTCAAACCCATTGGATAATAAATTCAAGTACCATTGTATAATGTTGATTTCCCCTATTTATAAGAAGAGGGGAAGAGATTGGGTTATATTTAAAACAAATATCTTGGCCGGAGCTCCAGTCATCTGCCACACTAGCTGTCTCGACAAGAGTAAGGCTCTGTTGCCCAAAGAATGGAATTGGAATCTGCCCCCTTTCCTGGAAATAAGAAACTACATAAAATAATAAGAAACAGGAGGAGGATGGAGGAAGAGGTCCTTTGTGGTTCCTATGAAAGCTTCTGATGAAGCCATGTCTCTATCATCATGCTATTTTTTACTGCTGAGGCAGTTCACTGTCCATTATCGCTTAAATGCTTTTGGCGGCAACTCTGGATGCATGCTATGAGAGGGACTTATATTGAATGCACCCATACCTGGCTTGAATGCTCCATACTTCCATTCAACACCTCAGTTGCCAACCCATACATCCTTTAAGGCTTTGTGCATTACTTTTCGGTTCTCTGATATACCTGGGGATACGTTTTATGATGTAACCAACAGTCTGTCGGGTGCGGGCCTTTAACACAGAAATAAGAAGAAACAAACAATTTCCAACTTACCTTTAAGCCCTCATGCTTTCAACACTTTTCTACAACTTCCTTCATATGATTGGGAGCTATGATCAGGGGCTTAGCCCTCAAGTGCTAAGGCCTTCAGGCTCTCATCTCTGGGGCCTTTTTCCTTTGTTTCTTGGAATCCTGCACCCTGACACTTGATAACATTTTACCTTTAGCCTTTTCCCCTTGACACTTTTGATCATTGATATGTGGGATAGAGTGTTGAATGAGCATAAGGATTTTGAAAGGGATGTACCCAACATCCCTATAACTCCAGTGTATAAAATATCTCATCCAGGAAGTTCTCGCATATCACAATCATGGTCCGAGAAGGAACTTCAGCGGAAGAATGAACTTTGTTGTGTGTAATCACTGATTTTCGATCTACAGGGGGACGGGGGGGTGACGTCATCGCTTCCACGTGTCACCATGAAATTCCCCTGTAGGACCCCTAAAAATGCCGAATTTGAATGCCACATGTCCTCTATATTTACATGTCACTTACGTATTGTCACGTCATTGATGACGTTAGCTTCCATGTGATACATATGGGCTAATGGGATTGCGCCATGTAGCCCCTTGGAAGAGAGATAAAATGGCCCGCTCAGCCTTGGTTTTGCATGCATTTCCTTTTTTAAATGATTTAGGCCTTTCACCAACAATCTAACATTGTATCGCAAATCGGTGATATCACAAGTTTCTTACTGTTAGAATCTCACCGCCACACCAATCGTCGATATTCAGGATTTACTATGATACTGCGGGACTGCATGACTGTAGGACTATAGGACTACATGACTACTAGATTGCAGTACTGTGGAACTGAAGGACATGGAACTACAGGACTGCGGGATCGCGGTACTGTGGGACCTGCGGTATCTGAGATTGCAATATTGTAGGACGGTTGGACTACGTTATCGCTAGAATTCCTGATGTGGGATTGCGATATCGCGGAACTGTGGGACTATGATATCACAAGAATGTGGGATGCGATCTAGATGATACGTGAGATTTACTTTTCCTGGCGCCCCTAACCTCCGATATGCAATTTGCCTTTGTATTTGGTCCTTTCCTCCTTGCATTCCAGGTTTTCTAAGGTTACCTTTAATCTGCTTTAACTTCTAATCTAGAAGTCCATTTTTGGACTTCCATATACCGTTGGAAAGCTCCTTCTGAGAATTTTGCAATGAAATGGATCTGATTAAGCTCTGATAGAAAAATTGGATTGGGAAATGGCTTAAAATTCACTTCCCTTTTGCACTCTTTTCACATCTACAAGCATATTTTGCCATGAGTGACTAGGGCTGAGGCCATGCCTGCATGTCTAAATGACGAAAATATTGCTGGCTGATTCATTTTCAACCACATCATCATTAGGTTTGGTGTGCCTAAAGGCATCGTGTTTGATCATGGTAAACATTTTCAAAATCATATGATGCAGGAACTAACTGCCAAGTTAGGTTTTTTCCATGAACATTCAACACCCTATTATCCTCAACCCAATGGCCAAGTAGAAGCTATCAATCACACTTTGGAAACAATGTTGCAATGGATGGTAGGAAAAAATAAATCTAATTGGCATCTTATGCTATTTTCCACCTTATGGGCATATCGAATCTTGGTGAAATCTGCCACGAGCTTTACTCCATTCCAATTGGTTTATGGAGTTTTTGGCTTATTTGGGCTTGACCCAAGTTTGGAAGAATTATTTAGCCAAAAAAATCCCGCATCTATCGGCCCTTTCGGCAATAGCTCGTGAAGCGCGGACTGAGGTCTCACCTGAGGTAGTAGGGGAGGGCGCTGGAACCAGGTTTCCGCACCCTGGGGATGTCTTGGATGTGGTTTGGGGCTTGTGCACCATTCTACAACCTCATGCTATGTTAGATCCGCATAGATCGAAATACCCTTATCACGCTTATTACATATTGAATCACTTATTACTAGTTTGATCTAGTTAAAATGGTCTTTAAGCAAACAATTATTACTTTTGGTTACTTCACACATCAAGATTAATCCAGTTCATATGTATTCAACCATAGAAAATGCAAAAATCATAATAGTTCATTTATCATAAAAGAGTAAAGTCACAACCAACACAGAATTCGAAAGAAACTTATCTTTACTATCAATCTTCAACAATATATCCAGATCCACCTTGCACTCAGCTGCAAGGGTCTGCGCACTCAGCTTCGAACTTTCTAGGCCTCTGCAGACACAACTGCAGAGCCTCTACCTTCTACCCTACTCCCTCAACTTGGACTTACATATGCTTTCATGCTAGTGCCTTTAAGGACCCATTACATTTCCTCTTTCAAAAGAGCTGCTTTTCCCTCATAGAGCCACACTCTATTTATACTCTCCCTTGGCCCACGATCTCTCCGCGGGCCAACTCTATTACCATTTCTTTACATTATTTTTGGGTGGACTACCCTTTGCTGCAACCTACTATAGTTCACGCTTTGCACTTTCCTTTGAGTCTTTTACCCTAATATTAGCCAAAATTCTGGGCTTCACACCCCCTACTTGTTCCGCAGGGCTTGTGCTACCCAACAGTCCCCCAACACAATCATCATGACTCATCCTGAGTCACTTACTGGTGTGGCTAGATGCTTTGGTTTGACTTCGTAGTCTACCTTTTGTTGAGTGGCGCTCATCATCCTACTGCTCCTGCTTTGTCTCCTGCAATGCTTTTCCTGCTTCAGTGTTTCGACCATATCTCGCAATCGATGATGCTCATTTTTCTCTGCTCAGTTAACACAGAACACCTCCTCCGAGGATTTTAACGCAAGCGGGGGAGCCACATACGGGAACTCCTGGTACCACTATTGTCCTTTCCGACCAACGTATATTCTCTTCACATCGTCCCCTGCAACCTATGTTACAATTTTGCAAGACCCTCGTTGTTGTCTGCATGATCCCAATCATCGGGAACCATCAGAGGGGACTTATTGACTGCATCTCCACCCATGGTCGTTGTCTGTCCATCCTTTTGTTGCTCTGTTGTAACGTGTTGTTTGGCCCCTAGGTGGGGCGATGACATCCAAACCAATTCTACTTCGCATTCCTTTTTTTCTGGTACATCCCCTGCTACTGATACTGCAGCCTGTGAGATACCCGTAGCTGTCAATACCAAACTCCTTAGAGAGTCCTACCTCTTCTTTGGCCAGATTACTACCTTCGGGTGCATGCTGGGTGTAGAGATGATGAACAATTCCATCTATATTTTCAAAGCGTAGGTTTCCCAATGGATTCCCCATGGTGATTTAGAAGCCATGCGAACTTCAAAGGCCTAGATTGCTACTCATTCCAGCTAGTGTAACCTTCTTGTGTGACATCTGTGGTTGATAATTTCATATATGGCTCGTACTGTGGCTCTTAATTTCCCGCTGCCCACTCCCTTTTGCCATAATGCAACCATCTTGTCATGAACAATGGTATTAACAGTCATCATTTCTTGGATCGGCACATCACAGTGGCTCTGTCCGCGAAACCACGCCCTTGATTGTTGGCCAATTATACACGCACCCTGATATCTGCGCATCTATCCCCTAGACTGCTTTATCTTCCCTCGCTCTCTTTCAACTGGTCGGAGTGGCGAGACTCTTCATGGATCGGTTAGTCAGGCTGTCGGCCTACCCGTATAGAGCTTCAGGTAATTGCCATTCACTCTTTGTGGGTAGGGTTCTCCATTAAGCTTAGCTAGCTGAACTGCACCCCCATCAGTTACTTCTTTGACGACATAAGGCCCCAATGCATGCGGATCTTACCTGGGAATTTCTCAAAATTAATGTCATATAACAAAACGATATCATCCTTCTTAAACGTGTGCACCTTGTTATGGCAATCGTGCCATGCTTTCTCGCGTTGTTTTTGTACCTGCTGATGAAATCCTGCCATAAATCATTCTTCGTCTAGTTCGTCGAGTTGTGCGAGCATTTCCTCTAAGGCCCCATGATCTTCCATTCCTGTATCTACTGCAATCTGTAGACTGGGCACGATATATTCCATAGGCATCATGACCTCCTTTCCATAGACTACTCGAAATAGTGTCTGGCCTGTCAGATTTTTGCACGTGGTTCAGTATGCCCATAGCACAACAGGGATGCGCAAGTCCCAATCATTCCATTGTGCATTGATGATCTTTGTCAACACGGTTTCCAAAATTTTGTTGAATGCCTCAACGGTCCTATTTTCTTGTGAATGGTATGGCATGCTCTGTTGGTGATATATCTAGAATTCCTCAGTGAGCGCGCTGACGGTTTCATTGAAAAATGTGTTCCTTGATCACTCATGAGAATCTTAGGACACCCAAACCTGGTCAACACATTTTCAAACAAGAACTTTGCTACTGTCACAGCTGTGCAATCTTTAATTAGCTGTGCTTCTACCCATCAGGTCAAGTATTCAGTCATAGTGATAATATAGTGCGCGCTTGTCTTCCCTCGTGGTTCAATAGGCTTGACGAAGTCGATCATCCATTTCTCAAATGGATGTAGTGTTACCTGTGGCTGAAGTGGCATTTCATCCCTTCACGACGGCTTGCCTGTTTGTTGGCATACATCGCAGACCCGATAGTATGTTTTTGAATCTTGATGGAGGGTAGGCCACCATAATCCAGCGCAAAGAACCTTCTGGGCTATGGCGTGACCTGCATAATGTCCACTAACAGCCCCTCCATGTGCTTCGGCAAGGATCTGTTCTCGCTCAAACTCTGGTACATATCTGCGTAATATGTCATAATGGCCCATCTTATAGAGATGGCCAGCTATCATAGTGAAATCTATTGCTTGTGTCACCAATTCCTTTTTTTGTTGCATAAAATACCTCTGTAGCGCAGTGCAGGCAGTCAAAAAGTAGATTATACCTTCAAAGTGGCCATCCATAATGCGCACTTCATACAACTAGGCGTTCGGGAGTCCTTCTAGATTTGTGGATTCATCGCCCGTCTCAATCTGGGATAAGTGGTCTGGACCTGCATTTAGTCATCCTGGCTCTACAACAGCCTCAAATAATATTCCTGAAACAATAGAAACCATCAACAGATGCACCCCCCCAACACAGGCTTATTCACTATGTATTTTAGCACAGAGTGATCAGTATACATCTTAAAATGTGCTCCAAACAAATAGTGACGATACTTCTGGAGTGCGTACACCATCACTAATCCCTCTCGCTCAGTAGTAGAGTAATTATTTTCGGCTTTTGACAACCTTCGACTTGCAAACGCAATCAGGTGGTCAATTCCCTCTGTGCCTTCTTGAGTAATTATTGCTCCTAACGCAATACATGATGCGTCAACATGCACATGGAACTCCACGTCCCATTTTGGAAAGATCAAAACAGGGGCAGATGCCATTTTTTCCTTCAACAATTCCAGGCTTTTGTTACATTCCTCGTTCCAGCAATACATGCCATCCTTTTTTAACAATTGTTCCATTGGAGTCGTGATCTGGGCGTAACCTTTTATGAACTTCTGATAGTACCCCATGTGTCCCAGTGTAGCGCAGAGCTATTTGACACTGCACAGTGCTTGCAGACTTGGTATGACAATGATCTTTGCTGGATCCACCATCAGGCCTTGCCTATAAACTATGTGACCTAGCAAGTTTCCAAAAGGAACAAGGAATGTACACTTCTTTAGATTGAGCGCAATATGGTGTTGACAGCAGGTATCCAGCATTAATCATAAGCTCTCAGTATGTTTCGTAACCAAGCCAAAGAGGGTTCAATCGTCAAGATAGACTTCCAAGAATTTATATATAAATTCCTTGAATGTAGCTACCACAATGCGGGAAAATATTGTCGGCACGTTCTTCAGCCCAAATGGCATCACCGTATACTGAAAGAAATCCCATTTCGTAGCAAATGTTATCTTGCTTCGATCCTTCGATGCGATCTTGATCTGATGGTATCCAGAGAACCCATTCGTAAAGGAATACGCTTCCTGTCCACCCACATTTTCTAAGACTTCGTCGATAAACAGTGTGGGAAATCAATCATTAAAACAAGCATCATTGAGTTTCCATAAATCCACGAAGATGTGGATCTCACCCTTTAGTTTCTTCTCTTGTAACACCATCAAACTTACCCTATTGGACTCCTCAACTGGTTCAATGATCCCAGCTGCCAACATCTTGTCCAACTCTTCTCATACTTTTGCTTTGTATTTTGGATTCAATCGGTAAGGTTGTTGCTTTACTAGCTTCGCATCAGGCTTCAAAGTTATCTTCATCATTCATAGTTTTCCCCGAATTCCTTTCAGCTCTGTAATCTTAGTAGCGAAGAGGTATCGATATTCCCTAAGTAGCTCGACGACCTTTTCCACTGTAGCGTCATCCTAGTAATCCCCAAGCGTAGCATACTTTGGCTCTTCCTCTGTTCTGATATTCACTTGCTTCATTTTTAATGGTGCTGCAACGTCTGGATCTTCTATTTTGGGGCCACACACTTCTCGATTTCCTTCAGATTCTGGTATGTGGATGTCGCGTGGATCATCCTCGTCCCATTCTGCTGTTACATTGTAACATTCCAAGGCCTGGCTTTGCTGTCACGACTAGTCTAGTTGCACGACTTCTTCCGGTTCTAGCAGCAACATGAAAATTAAGGTCTTTACTAGCTTTAAGGTGCCATACACTATATCCATCCATTGATCCTCAAAAACAAATGTTTACAGAAACCTTTCACGTAGGATATCCCAATCACCCGTTCCATGTCGAAGTTTTGTTTCAGTATACCAATTCCTGGGGATGACATCTACGGTATGAAAGAAAAGGTGTACCCATTCTGGTTGTGGCTCCTTGCCATAAGCTTTGGTCCATTTGCTCAGGTGTATGTGCGAATTCTCTCATCCGTCATATTTCTCCGTTATTTGGAGTGCTGGCTTCCCAAATCATATCTACATCATGCACTTACAGCTTCACCAATATGCGAAAGTTCCTTCATGGGTACCCCAACATCATGCCGGTGTTATGTGCAATGCCCATTTGAGCACATCAAATCACTAGTACTCTAGTACTGCATTCTCAAACTTCGTCAGGAATTCATTTACTATTGTGAGCCCATCATACATTGGCAGCTCGCGATCTTGAGCTTTAATGCAGTGTACAGATTTTGTCAGCATATTGTAGCTTAAAGTAGTTGCCCCATTAATTCTGTTCTGTCATTGCTCATCTTCTTCCTCTGAATCATCGGTGTATGGTTCTGCGTAACCCTGTGAAATTCTCCATTCCTCCATTACCTTACCCTGTATTGGCCTTTGTGTAGAAATTTGGTAGATGCAATCCAATGCTTCGTCCTAGTCGTCGTCGCGCACAGGTTCTGTGTAGCGAGGTCCATCGGTTGGATCTAGCAGAACCACTACGTGGTGCGACCTTCTCTCAAATATCATCTTCCTGTTCTTGAAATTAATAATCCCATTCATGTCGATGGCACAGTCTATTCCCAAAAATGTGGGGTATGAGCTTTTTTTGTCCACTATCTCAATAACTTCAAAGTCCGTTCTAGTGCTTGCACCATCTAGGTCTACGTTGATTCCTTGCAGCCTACCCATGGGCAAGATCTTCTTCTTATTTGCCATCCATAATTGGATCGGCTGCCATTAGAGTGGGGGCTTGCCGATACGCTCCCATGTCTGCTTGGGCAAGACATTTTCATCCGAACCAAGGTCCAGAATGACTTGATCCATCTCATAGTCATCAATCCACATTGTTAACCGCATTTCTTGTCCGGTCTGCAACGTATGGCTCCCCATTTGTTAGACCATGCAAGGTTCTCCCCATCTTGCGTATTTGTTAATTATCTCCTGCAATCCTTTCACTGCCCTATTATCATGAAGTAACTTCATGCAAGCTTCTATGAAAGTTGTTGACAACGAGGGACCTTTATACGGCTCAGATTGATCTCCTTCTAAGGTTGCATCACTCCTTAGTACCATTTTTACTTTAGTTAATTCATCACATGGTTCGACCCTTATCATATGGACATTCTGTGTTGGCACACGAGGTTCTGTCCTCTTTTCGCAAATCTGTGCTAGTAGCATAGGGCAATCTAGCAGTTCATGGTCAAATTATTTGCAATAGGGACATGATACTCGAGTTGGATTTGTGCAATCCCATGCGTAGTGTCCCGGTCCTCCACAATTGTAGCAAATTAGCTATCCTCGATCCCTTCCTGGTCCCATTTCACCCAGTCCTCGACCCCGTCCTTCGAATCCCTCACGTGCAAACGTTGCAACTGGATTTTGACCTCATCCTACAATCTGTATTCAGTAGGTAGATGCTTGATCCACCAACATTTGGAAATCTATGTCCTCATGACCCACCGATCTACAAAATTTGCAAAAGAGTTGCTGGGGGGTTTGATTGTATTTCGACAATAGGTGGCAATTATCTGTGTTGTGTTTTCCTCCTACTTGACAGATTGCGCACCAGAGCGGGCCAATCATGCTCGACCCTGCCAGTGCCTTTGGTCGCAATGGTGTTGGTCCCCTCGTGACCACAAGGTTTACCGCGACTGGACAATGGTCTTTATCATGTCCCTGGCCCCTACACTTTATGCACCAAACTTCTTCTCGAACTTCCAGCGCCTGGTCTTGTTTTAACTTTTGTATTTCCAAACACAAATTTTGGATCTGCACTTGGATTTGCTAAACTCCCAACCCTGGGTCATGTACCAGGGTTTTGTGCAGCCGCATTGCTACTTCCAGTGCTTCTGCTTGGGTTGAGATCTTCTATTGTGATAAAGTTGATTTCAGATATGGCGTTAATGATGCGATAAACCAAGCGCGGTGTTGTGCATCCATCAAGGTCATGTTCGCTTCGCGAATAGTTCTTTTTAACCTCTAATCCAGATCCCATGGGGTCTCACCAGCCGTCATCATGATTTCTTTGAATCCTACGACCAAATGCGACTCCAATTTTGGTCGGATGAACTCCCTTTTTAACTCCGTGTAGATGTCCGTTATCACTGCCGTTGGATTGATCCCTGAATACTCCATATACCATGTTAGCGTTTAGTCCTGCAATGTGCTAACTAAGACCTCTTTCTTGATATTATCATCCATGATCTATTATGCATCTCATATTGAATTCAATACAAACCAAAACTTTTCCGGATCTTCACTTCATGCTCCCTCGAATATTGGTAACTGGATGGTGCTCGCCATTACTACCGTCCTAATCCTTCGTCGCTCTTTCTTCTAGCATCCCCGCCTTTCACACTAGACACCCCTTAGGAAGATCCTGGTCTCGAAAATGGAACCATTTGTTGGCTTATTTTGGCTTGACCCAGGTTTGAAAGAATTATTTAGCCAAACAAATCCCATAGCTACCAGCCCTTTCGGCAATAGCCTGTGAAGCGTGGACTAAGGTCTCACCCGAGCTAGCAAGGGAGGGTGCTGGAACCAAGTTTTCGCACCCTAGGGATGTCTTGGATGTGGTTTGGGGCTTGTGCACTATTCTGCAGCCTCACACTATGCTAGATCCGCGCAGATCAAAATACACTTATCACGCTTATTATAGATTGAATCACTTATTACTAGTTTGATCTAGTTAAAATAGTCTTTAAGGAAAATTTTTTACTTTTGGTCACTTCTGCATGAATATTAATCTAGTTCACATGTATTCAATTGTAGCAAATGCAGAAATCATAATAGTTCATTTATCATAAAAGAGTAAAGTCGCAACCAACACAGAATTTAGAAGAAACTTATCTTTATTATCAATCTTCAACAATAGATCCAGATCCACCCTGTGCACTCAGCTGCATGGGTCCGTACACATAGCTACAGACTTTCCAAGTCTCTATGCACACAGATGCAGAGCCTCTACCTTCTACCCTACTCCCTCGACTCAGAATTACAGACGCTTTCAAGCTATTGCCTTTAAGGACCCATTACATTTCCTCTTTTAGAAGAACTTCTTTTCCTTCATAGATCCACGCTCTATTTATACCCTCCCTTGGCCCGCGATCTCTTTGTGGGCAGACTCTATTACTATTTCTTTACATTATTTTTGGGCGGACTACCCTTTGGCGAAACCTACTATAGTTTGTGCTTCGCGCTTTTCGTGGAGTATTTTACCCTAATATTACCCAAAATTCCAGGCTTCGCACCCTCTACTCAGTCTGCGAGGCTTGCGCTAGCCAACAAGGGTGGATTTGATTATCCCTACCCAATGAAAAATATATTCCCTTAAAATAGTTGTTGGGTTACTCCCTGACACTTCGATCGAGTAATAATGTCTCTTACAAACGAACCATCTTGATTAACAATTCCTTATCACCTTGGTCAATAATGAAACTCATAAAAAATGTGTAAAGGTCCAATATGATAAATCCATTTGACCTCATGTCTTTTTCGAAGGTGATCTTGTTTTGTTCTATGACCAAGGCCATGATAAGTTGGGGGCAGGTAAATTTGAACCCATGTGGCATGGTCCCTAAATTATTAGACATGTTCTCAATAAAGGGGCCTATGAGTTAGTTGATTATGAAGGGGATCCACTATTGGACCACAAAATGGGCTCTATCTAAAATGAAACTATTCTTAGCTTCTTTGCATTGTCGCTTATAAATATTGTATATATGTGTGAATGTGATAAGTTTCTTTACTTATATTTATATTTTTCCATAGTTTTTGTGTGAAATTCGTGTGTCTTCTCTTTGATGAAAAAATTTCAACACCCTCGCTTCCTTATAGAATATTTGCAGATGGTGTAATTCATTACAAACAGAATGCTGCTTCCACCACTTGGGCCCTCTTTTCACCCACCGATGAGCTTGTGAGTTCTAGGAGTATTTTTCTACGCCCTTTCACAAACAACATGGCTGAATATAGTGTCATTATTGAGCTCTTGACTGAGGCCAATTCCCTTGGCATATGCCACCTAGTTATTCATCTCAACTCTCAGATCATAGTGTCTCAACTCAACCATCTCTATACTAGAAGGAACTTGAATCTCCTACGCTATTTTTTGAGGCTACATCTCTTGCAACATTTATTTAGTTACATTGATTATGTTTATATTCCTCGAGACTAAAATAGATTGGTTGATTCATTAGTTAATTATGTTTTAAATTGGAAATTTTCACATCAATAGTTTTAACTATGCACATAAAATACATTAAACATTCATTGTAAATACACATTATTTATACAAAAACACATAGAGGTTGTCATTTTATTATATATCAAAAAACATTTGGGTACATAGTCCAAAAAATGGGCATCTAAGGCCCTGGATACTATGCCATACATATGTAGATCCATCACAAACACACATCCCTATACTACTGCTCCCACTCAATGGTGCTCATGATAACATAACACCACATTCATAATGCGACGGAGAAGGGTCCGACAACGTGTTGACTCGACATCGACTATATTAATGTACCACTGTTGAGGGGTATCTTCCATACTCCTTGGAGGAACATCTAAAGTTAGCCCCTTGACATTTCGAGTGAATTCCTGCAACTCCTCGTCTTCATCCTCAATCTCTGTTGTAGGTGATGTTGGGGCCTGGGTAGGTTTTACAAGTCTCCTTAAAGGAGAATACCCTACAAGGTGTGTAGGCACCACATCTGCTTATCACCAATTACTGCGTGTTAGTAACTTTGTACCCATTCCAAAAAAAACAAATTCCAAAAAATACAAAAATACAAAAATTAAAAATTAAAAGGTACAAAAATAAAAAATTATTTTACCTTTGTCAACAAAATCCTCTCCAGGGGCAGCACTATGTCTGGATCTCCTTGGAAATCCACTCCATCATAATGATAGTCATCCATTGCCAACATCACTACTCTCAACCACTTTCAGTATGTGTATGTGAACTAGCCGCTAGTATGTACTCCATTATCTCTAGGCATGATAGAAAGCCACCTCACCATCCAAGGTTAAGTTGGCAGTGGACAAAACACATAATCAAAAACCATTGGTCTCATGACTGAGATCTATTTGAAAAATAAACTTATAAGAAAACTTCCATAGCTAGAGGTCTGGTTTCTACCCCTCTTCATGTTTTTCATTTGAGCTTTCACATTTGCCAACATCCCCTCACACCAGTTGAACAAGGTGGGTTCTAAACATCTTATGCATAGCTCCATGTGTGGTTTCATCACAATATGGGGAGCTTGAGTGCCATCTACTCGTGTTATAGTATATGCCAATGTTTGCAATGATAGTTCCTCTATATCTTCAATATTTATCTTATCTTTCACTCTTCATACACCTTCCCTGCAATGTTGCTACATCAAACTCTAAACACTCTCTCCACCGGTACTTCGTTGTAACACCATCCTCCCACATCTACCCAAGTAACCAGCCAACTGAGGTAAACATGTGATGAGAAGTTACTATGACATGAATCGACTCCCTATTTGTTAGTTAAGGAAGTGGAATCGATGGAAACACAGCATACAAACCTTCCACATTAGCAACAGAACTCCTAGGAGCCATCCCAACCACTCTGGTAACCAACCCCTAGTTCCCATTGCCTTTTTAGACCATTAAACCCCCAGACACTCCCTTGATATGGACAAGCATACATCTAGGAGGCTCCAGATGCTCCCACAACATGGGTATGCATGCATGTGGGGACTTTTCTTCCCAGTGTTGTGCCTCCGTCTCTAGGATTTGAGCCACCTTTTCAAGTCCATCGCCCAGGTCACTGCCTAGAACTAAATGAAACTTTCATAATTGAAAGATAACAACAAAACAATGATACAAATTCAATTACTTGAACAAGGACTTGACTAGACCCCTACTAGCCATGACAAACATTTTGTCAGACATGTCACAAATACGTAATCTAGAGGTTTAAACAACATATATGAGCATAAGGGTCTCATACTCATCTAAGAATTGCTAAGAAGCATTGATGCCTTAATACATTAACGACAATTTCATCCATTAGGCCATTGAAAATTATTCATCCATTTACAAGTATAAACGTGATGACAACCATACATAGCCATTATCATAATACATGTAAATAACCACATCAATCAAAACCATTCAGGGATTCTAGAGGCCAACCACATCAAACCATAAAATAGTGATTCCACCTCATGGTCAGACATTTCAAAACCAACATCATATTGGTCTCTACCTAAGCATTCCAGGGATCCAAAGAGTTTGTTCCAACCAAGGCTTCCAGGACTAGTATCTCAAACCACAACTGACATTGGGATTCCAGAGCATTTTTCCAACTAGGGATTCTAGGACTAGTAACTCAACTCACCAAGGGATTCCAGAATGTTTGTCCAACCAAGGCTTCCAGGACTAGTAACTCAACCCAAGGTGTTATAGGGATTCTAGAGCATTTTTCCAATAAGAACTTCCAGGAACTAGTAACTCAACCCAAGGGAAAGGAAACATGAGAACCAACCAGAGAAAAAAAAAAAAACCACACCACCATTGCTATATAGGAAATGGAAGGGCTAGGAAAATCCACTGTCAATCCAAAAAAACCTCCATGCTAATGACATATCATGACCAATAAACCACATCATGTGCCATGCATGCCAAAACTAGTGAGTAAAACATACATGCAACTCGGTACTTGCAAGCAAAACCTGTTGTAACTGTTGTTCCTAATGTCCTCTTGTGATTTCCTACTTTTCCTCTTCCTTATTGCTACAAAACTCCAAGTATACCTCACTCTCCAAGTGTGCTTCAAGAAAACTCAAGGGTTCAAGAGTATGAGAGAGAGAGAGAGAGAGATAATAGAGAGAGTTCCAAAAAAGAACCGAAAAAAAATTGTGAACTGATCGTCAAAACCCTTTTTATTAATGAGCCCTCTATTTTATTCATTTTCCATTATTTTCCTTAATTTTCCTCCCAACATGAAACCTATGACCTTTCACCTCCCTTTTCTCCTAATTTCCATTATTTTCATAAATAAATGTGCTAAAAGTCCATTTTTCTTTCCCAAAACCTTTGCCATTTCCTTTTCCGATTTCCTTAGCCATTAATCAATCACCATTGATCCCCATCACTATGATTTTTCCCAACATTCAGCTTGGAATAAGTGTCCCATCAACCATGGTTATTATTTTTTCTTTATTAAATTTTACATGGAATTTTCACTAGGGCTGTTACAGAACCCTCCCATTTGGGGGAACACCATCTTCGGCGTTCAACACCACCTACAACCACCAATACTATTGTAAGAAAAACATTTTGCCCATGGAGTTTTATAACTTAGCTCGATGCGACATTTACAATGGTCATCTTGTTGAGAATAAAACCAACATGAAAACATAACAAGTATAACATCATAATGACATGACACCCATACTACTTATTGGATCTTTATGACATAGCTCATGGTGGTATTTACATCTATATATATATATGTACATATACAAAACATTAGAAAAACATGTACCAAAAACTTATACCAAATACATATACCAAAACATTTGCTCAACCAATGAATAAGGTAGGATAAATAGCCTACATCTGATATGCCATCTCCCATCTAGCTTCATCAGGCCCAAAGTGCTTCCATTTTACTTTTAACCTACTCAATTGCTCGGTTCTAAAGCATGAACATCTTTCTCTAAAAAATGCACTATGATTCTGGCAAGAACTCTCCTTCTAGATCCACTTGCAATACTGACCAGTCAATCACATGATCAACATGTTTAAGATACTTCTTAATAAATGACACATAGAAAACATCATGGAATTTTACTGTCATAGGCAATGCAAGTCAATAGGATACTGGCCAAATCCTCTCAATAATCCTAAAAGGTTCACAAAATTGGGGTGTCAGCTTGGCACATGATCCAATCGGCAAGGAGTTATTCTTTGGTTTGGTGCACAAGTACACCTGTTCCCCAACTTGGAACTACTTGAACAACCTATTCTCATCTACATAGATCTTCTACCTATCCTGTGTTGCTTTCAAATTCTTCTTGATTACTTGCATTTCTTGCTCCATGTCTACCAACATGTCGGGTCCAATCAACACCCTATTAACTGGATATCTCACACAGATGGGAGTATTACAACCCCGCCCATACAATACCTTAAATAGACTCATCCTTAGTGACTCTTGGTACCCATTTTTGTAAGCAAACTCTACTAGTGGAAAGTACTCTTCCCACTTCTGTTGCTAATGCATCACATACATCCTCAACATGTCATCCAATGTCTTGTTGACCCTCTTTGTCTGTCCATATTTTTGTGAATGATACATTGTACTAAAGGCCAACTCTGTGCCCAAACCTGCAAATAACTCCTTCCAAAACTTGGAGGTGAACTTCACATCCCTGTCTAACACAATATTCTTCAGAACTCCATGCAATCTAACCACTTCCCTAATGAAGATATGTGCTACATCACTCACTGAGAATGTAGACTTCACTAGAATGACGTGTGCTACCTTTGTCAATATGTCCACCACTACCATGATGGAATCATGCTGTCTCACATTCCTCAGAAAACCTGTGATAAAGTTCATGGAAATGACCTCTCATTCCATTCTGGAATTGGAATTGGCTGTAGCAGTCCACTTGGATGCTTACACTCTGCCTTCACCTGCTAACAATCCAACCACCTAGCCGCAAACTCTTCTACATCTCTCTTCAAATTCAGCCAATGGTAACACTTATTTACCACCATCGGTGTCTTCTGATATCCTGGGTGACTTAAATATGGTTTCGTATGAAACTCCCTTAATATCACCTTCTTGAGTTCACTGTTATCTGACACATATCCTATCCCTAAACCTAAAAAATCCATCTACCATGAGATGATAGTCCACATCTTGTGCACATACATATGTACCTCTACTTGTACCACTACTTTTACCACTACTTGTACCTGTACAACTACCTGTAACTATACCATTACCTGTACTCAACTACAACCTGTGCACGATCTCCATATACCTGTCATCCTGCTGACCTTCCGGCAAAATTATATCCTATAAATCTATCCCATAGGAGCTCATAGCTGCTATGTGATTTACCTATATCCACCTTCTAAGAGCATCTACCATCCTATTCTCTTTACCTTTGATATAGCTTATCTCAAAGTCAAACTCATAGAACGTGGCCAACCACTAATCCTTCATGGTCAAATAGATACCACAATCCATTATGATCACTCATCAATGCAATTCTCTTGCCAAGAAGATAGTGCCTCCACATCTTCAATGCATGTAGGATCAATTCTAACTCAATATCATGTATCGGGTTAGTGCTCATTTTGTTTCCATGACTCGTGGCATACCACTTGTCCATCTGGCATAAGGACTCCACCAAGTCCTCTCTTGTAAGCATTTGTACATACTACAAACTCTTTGTCTAGATATGCAATATTTAACATTGGTGCATGTGTCAACAACTGTTTCAGCTGCTCAAAACTAGCTGCACACTCCTTGTCCATTCAGTATTCTTACCTTTTCTATGTAATGATGTGATAGGATAATAAATCTACAAGAATTTCTTGGTTAACCTCCTGTAATAACTTGCTAACCCCATGAAGGATCTCACCTCATCCACATTCCTGGGAGCTTCCCACTCCATGATAACTCTTACCTTTTATGGGTCCAATTCTATTCCATCCTTGGAAACTAGATCTCTTAAGTAGTGTACCTCAATCTAAAAGTAACTGCACTTGATGAGTACAATTGATGCTCTCTCAACAATATCAACACTGCTACTAAATGCTTGGAGTGCTCTTCTTCATTTTTAGAATATACCAATATATCATCAATGAACACAATAAAAAACTTGTCCAAATACATACGCAACACACTATTCATCAAGCACATAAAGGTATCCAGAGCATTAATTAAACCAAATGGAACTACAACAAACTCATAATTCCCATACCTAGTCCAAAAAGTTGTCTTGTAGATTTCCTCTTCTTTAGTGTGTACTTGATGATGTCTGGATCTCAGATCAATCTTCGAGAACATTGTTACTCCCTCCAACTGATCAAACAAGTCATCAATCTTCAGTAAAAGCTACATGTTCTTGATGTCCACTTTGTTTAATTGTCTATAGTAAATGCACAACCTGAGAGTACCATCCTTCTTCTTCACAAAAAGTACCCGTGTGCCCCATGGTGATACCCTTGGCCTAATGTATCCCTTTCCAAGCATTTCCTTCAACTATAGCTTCAACTCTACCAACTCAGGTGTACTCATATTGTAAGATGCCTTTAATGTTGGAGCTATCCCTGGCACCTAGATAAGTCTACCTCCCTGTGAGGTGGAAACTCTGAAATATATGCAGGGAATACATCCTGAAACTACTGTAGAACTAGTTACCTTGTCAAAACATCTGCATCCTCAGCTTCCTTATCTTTGTCAATAGAAATGTACAGTGCAAATAACACACACCCTTTCCTGCGACTATGCTTGGTCTACATAGTTGTCACCATTGTAACTGATGTTTCTTTCTTCTTACCCTGCACAATTCTTTGTTCCCCATTGTCATCCAAACACTCAATTTATTTGTCATAACAATCCACCTTGGTTGTATGAAGGTACAACCAATCCATGTCGAACAACATACTGTATGATCCCAATGGTAATACATTCAAATGTGTTGAGGTAGGCATACCATTCAAATCAAATGTAAAAGCTCTTACCCAGTGATGAACTCTCTTCTTGGTACCTATAGCCAACTGCACTAACCAAGACTCTGAATGCAATTCTTTATTCAAACCACACTTATCCACCAGATCAGGATTAACATAACTATAATTAGATCAAGGGTCAGTCAAAATAGAAAGAAAATGATTATAAAGCTTACTATCCATCTCGATAATAGGTGCCTAGTGATGTACCTTTCTGTTATCCAGTGCTGCATAAATTCTAGGAATACTCTGCCCAACATCTCCCACTGTCTGTGCCTCCTGAGCACTGTAGGTCTGTGTCTACCACCCTGATGTTGTGGACAATCTCTCCTATGATGATCTTTTCACATGTCCAAGACTCTATAAGCTTCCAACCTTCATACTTGTTCTACTCGTCAGATCGATGTCCCTATCCTCTATCAGATGCAATGAACTTAAACTATGCTACGTTATCTTTATAAAATGTACCCTGAGGTATTGCTTGCTTCTTGTCCCATTTTTCTTTATTCTTATCATTACCCTTCCAATCCTACTTAGTATCAAATTTTTGCTTCGATTCCTCATAACAATGCTTTAGATTTTGGATGGCCTCCTCCATTGATCTAGGCTCATCGAACTCAATCTTGCTTTGAATGCAATCAGTAATCCACTAACAAATCTTTGAATCCTTGCCTTGTCCTCCTTGAGGTAAGGCACATACCTCAGTAGCTCCAAGGACCTACTAGTGTACTCCTCATCTGTCATCGATCCCATATTTAGCTCATAGATATTTTTTTTTTGTCATCAAAGTATCTCTCTGATAGATACTTCTTTCGGAGTAGCCTCTCGAACTCACTCCAAGTCAAGTCCTCCTCATGAATATCTATGTAATTCTTCACATCTTCCTGCTAGGTATCTACTTTACCTTTGAGACTAAATGTAGCTATTATAGATTTCATTTTCTATGAATAGTCATGCAACCTAAAGAAATTCCTCATACCAAGAAACCATGCCTCTGCACCCTTTGATTTCTTCATCTCTCCATCAAATCTAGGTGCCTTTTCTTTCTTAAACTCATCCAAAAAATACCCCCTGTCATTCCTCCTTTAAGTATGATAATGATGTCGATCATAATGTCTGTCAGAACTAGAACTAGAATAATACCCGCGTACATCACCTCTCCCATCCAGAGTATCCAAAGACCTTTCATCTTTGATCATGTCCTCTCCATCCAACTTGTACTCACCATGAGACTTGTTGCAGTATGCCCCATTAGTTTTTTCCTCCTACTCATGGTTGATCCGAAGGGGTCCATGTCACTGCAATTTTGACAAACTCTGAAGTATCACTCCATTTAACTCTACTTGTTTCTCCTGTGCTTGTATGTTTATGTCATTGTATGCCTTACAACTCCTTATTTCTTCCTTTAAGATTCTCATTGTGTGAAAAATTAGAAGAGTGCCAACACCCACTACTCATATGATCCATATGGAGAGTCTTGGGAGCTGTAGTATACCATCTTTCTAGTCATGTTTGATATTCTTCCTGTAAGGTATATCATGTCAGCTAAACCAAATCACAATAAACCAACATAACTTAGCATAATTTGGGGAGGATAACTTGTCTGTAGGATCCACAAATCAACATAATACATGTATAACATGATCATGACAACATATAGAAATATAACACATAAGCATATAAGCATATAACTGTCATTCTAGCTAGAGTCCAATCATCAATGCTTGACCATGTCAACTACACATACCATGACGTCATGCATGAGAACAACCAATGCATCATTGTACACTGGACCACATGTGAATACTAACGTCCATAAACAATGCATGATAAACCATACAAAATGCTAACACACTCCACAATAACACCATCAACTTCCCATGGCGACCTCACTGCAACCATAACCCATATAATACAAATGCAACAAGCACATAGTCTTACAACACAAGAAACACATATGCAACCGACATGAATGCATGACCAACACACAACCATCTAGTCTGAAGGGTGAACCATCCTTTGATACCACTCTGTCACACCCTCCTCCCACATCTACCCAAGTAACCGCAAAACTGGGGTAAACATGTGACGAGAAGTTACTATGATATTATTTGACTCCCTATGTGTTAGTTAAGGAAGTGGAATCAGTAGAAACACACTATACAGACCTTCCACATCAGCAACAAAACTCCCAAGAGCCATCCCAACCACTCTGGAAATGATCCAAACTTAAACCGGAACGCAACAAATTATAGGTATAACCATAAATACATATATGCAACATAAATAACACTTCCTTTCATTAATATCAAATATTGAAATATGCTTGCAAACATAATCGAAATATGACTAGCTCGAGTGATGGTAGCTTATCTTTGAGAAGAGATGTGGCCGATACATGCATATGAATGGTCTTACAATGAGGCTCGAAGGCCTATTTATGATTGGAAAACAATGAAAAACCCTACACATCCAAAAACCTAACCCTAGGAGATGGAGCGCCAAAACTATCAGCCCTGTTTAGGTAAATTGGTACAACAACTTCCTATGGCTGTAACTTTGGCATATGATCTCCGTTTGACACACACAATACCTCATTAGAAATATCTATCAAAGGAATACAACTTTACAGAGGAAAACACCAATTAATATCTAATGTTGCCTTGGTTTCCCCAAAAAACGTCATTTAGGGCCTCAAAATGGCTTTGAACATTCATGACTCGAAAAACTACCAAAAGTAGTAAATTGTGCTATAATTAAGGAAACTGTAATAATGAAAGAGATAGTGTTGGGGGTCCAAGTGTAATAGGCAGGTGGCCACCAAAATCCAACTAGATCCAACCCCCCCCCTTTAGGAAGCAATGGTTCCCATTGTGTTGAGTGCCTCCTGTTGGGTTGTGTTATATTCTTTCCATGACTAGCCCATGTAGTTAACCAAGAGGGTTAGAAGGGGTGCAAAGCAACCCCTTCGTTGTGCCAATTGTGTAGTGGGGGGGTCATAGGGGGTTTGAGGGGTGCAGGTAGCCCCCCTCTATGGGGTCCAGGGTAGCGCCCCAGAAAATTTTGTTTTTGGACCCTATATTAGGTTGGACGGACCTACCTATGGTTTTGTTCAAGATTTTCACACATGGTTTTGAGCGTGATGGCTTTTGGTCCATGGTTTTGGAAGAGATGGTTTTCAGCACATGGTATTGGATGCTTCGACATGTATAAATATGTATTGTAACTTTGAAAGGAATATAATGAAAAATCAAGATGGTAGTCTCGATTTTGGGATCCAGGGGAAAATCTCTGTGTATATGTGTTTTATGTGTTATGCTCTCGCATTTTTTATTTTCTGTGTTTTAGAATTCATATGCAGGTAATTTCTATACATGGTTAAAACCTACATTTGGTATCAGAGTTGTTTTGGCTTCACGGGGATGCATTTGTTTCTGAGGGATTTCACTTGGGCCTATGGTAGTGTTACCGGGAATAGTGTCCACTCGGAGCTGCTATTCCCATTAAGACTGGTAGCTATCTTAGAAACAAACAAGTAAAGTCTACTTTCGCTTTCTTTTATGAAAAATAGATAAGAGTGGAACAAAGGAGACCGACCTTAGTCTTGTGCTTGGTTTCCTTGTTTGATTCCTCTCCTTCCTGATAGATCTTTGTCGCTTCTTCTTCGTCTACCCAGCTTCAAAGAGCACTTGTGGAATCAAAGAAGCATACTACTATCGAAGAACAAAGATATATATTCATAAATAACACAGGACTAGATATGTGTTAACCATACAAATGCATATATAAGCAAACATACAAGAATATGGAGGAAAACTTGAATAGGTTTATTAAGATCAAGAGTAGAAAGAGGATTACAACCATATGTTTTGAACCAACATCATCCTCCAGAAAGAAAGCCCTTATTCACCTCAAGTAAAGCTTAGATCACCCAACACTATGAAATTACACCAGAAAACCAACAACACTTCTCTACAAGATACAAGATTCCAACCTCTGGATCT
>APFE030570844.1:90093-109521 GCA_000404065.3 Pinus taeda
CATCAGCATTGGAGGATAAGACTCCACAAGAGGTATGGACTAGTAAGAAACCCTCTCTTTCACATCTGAGGGTATTTAGATGTGATGCATATGTACATGTTCCAAAGGAGAAACGAATGAAGTTGGATAGTAAATTTGAAAAGTGCATCTTTATTGGGTATAAGGATGGTTTAAAGGGTTATAAGCTTTGGAACCCAGCAACAAGGAAGGTTGTGTACAACCGAGATGTGGTGTTTAGAGAGGTAAAAGATGTTATTAAACATGAAGTCCAACCAAAAGAACCTAAGAAGATAGAGCTTGAGCTTAAGGAGGAAGAATCAAACTCTACAATAGAGGAGGAATCAGAAGATTAAGAGCCACAAACTCCGGGTGTCAGAATATTAGTTTGAGAAAGAAGGCAGCTAGAAAGGTATAATCCATCTTCTTTTTTTCAAATTTTGTTTTATCTATTATTTACGATGATCCTAGAACTGTGAAGGAAGTAGTAGATTCAGAGGATGGAAAATGCTGGAAAGAGGCCATGGTTGATGAAATGGCATCTTTGCACAAAAATGAGGCTTGGGATCTGGTGGAGTTGCCGACTGGAAGGAAACCCATTGGCAACAAATGAGTTTTCAAGAAGAAGACAAATGCAGAAGGAAAGGTGGAGAAATAGAAAGCTCGGTTGGTAGCAAAAGGTTATTCCCAGGTGCCAGAAATTGATTTTGGTAATATTTTTTCTCCTGTTGCCAAGGTAACTTCTATTAGATTACTTTTATCTATTGTTGCTGCTTTTGATTTTGGGGTAGAACAAAGGGATGTGAAGACAACATTTCTTCATGGGGATCTGGAAGAGGAAATCTACATGAAGCAACTTGAAGGCTTTGCGATGAAGGGTAAGAAAGAACTAGTTTGCAAGGTAAAGAAGTTTTTGTATGGGTTAAAAGAGACACCAAGGATGTGGTATCAGAAATTTGATACATTTATACATGGACTTGTCTTCACTAGAAGCAAAGCATATGACTGTGTGTATTTTAAATTAATTTGTGACAGTGTTATTTATCTGGTCTTGTGTGTTGCTGATATGTTGTTGGTTGGATATGACAAAGAAATTATCCAAGATTTGAAGACTCAATTGTCCTCCAAATTTGACATGAAAGATATTGGTGCTATAAACTATATTTTCGGCATGGAAATTAAAATAGATCGGGCAAAGAGGAAGCTCTGGTTAAACCAGAGGAAGTATATCAAGACAATACTGCAGAGGCTTAATATGCAGGATAGTAAACTAGTGAAGATTCCTATTCCTGTAGGTGTGAAGTTGATCGAGATTTAAACAGGAACACAACAAATTACAAAGATAACCATAAACACAGAGATGCAGCGGAAATAATACTTGATTTCATTAATGTAAAATACTGAAATATGCTTACAAACACAAATGGAAATAAACCAGCTAGGGCGATGGTAGCTTATCTCTGAGAAGAGATGTGGCAGCTACATGCTTCTCAACTGTGTTACAATGAGGCTTGAAGGCCTATTTATTGTTGAGAAACAATGGAAAACCCTTAACATCCCAAAACATAACCCTAGAAGATGAAACGCCAAATTGTGGGCCTTGTTTTGGGTAAGTTGGTACATCAACTTCCCGAGGTCGTAACTTTGGCAATCTTTGTTTGGCGCATACAATAGCTAGTTAGAAAGATCTATCAAAGAACTACAAATTTGGGAAGAGCAACATGGGTCCATGGACCTATATTTCCCAAAAAAAAGTTGTTTATGGCCTTAAAACGACTTCGAAAGTTCAGGACTTGAAAAACTGCTAAAAACAATAAATTGTGCTACAATTTATGAAATTGAAAAACTAAAAGAGACAGTTGTGGGGCTCCAAGTGGGATAGGTTGGTGGCCACCAACATTCACCTAGATTATTCCTCCCCCCTTAGGAAGAAATGGTTCCCATTGCGTTGAGTTCCTCCATCTGCTAAACTTGGTCCCTGGTTAGCTGTTCTGCAATCTCAGATGTGTCTAGTAACGATGGGAAGCATGGTCGAGGGTGGCACGCATTGAACACTCGGTGCAAGTGAAGGAATGGAGGAATGTTGTGCTCCAAGGCATTGTTTCCCATAACCTTGGTAATGTTGTAAGGACCACGTCAAAGTGGTCTGAGCTTTTGATGGGTTCTGGTAAGGTGTTCTTTCTGTCGATGTAACTAGACTTTGTTGCCCACATGAAGCTTGTGTGGTACCCCTGTGGGTGAGCAGAAGTTGTTCCTGTCTACTTTCATGACCATATCCATTTGCTACTGCTGTTGCGTGGAGGAACCCTTCGCAGGGGTCATGGATGTAGTGATGATATTCCCCTTACTTTGGGAGCGAACGAGACAAAAAATGAATTTCCTAGTCTGGGAGATGAACTTGTTGCCTTTCTTAGCAGTGATCAAAGAGGTGGCGGTAGGTGGGGCTACCTCTAGTATCCTATATAATGAATTACCCAAAGCGATAATAACAGCGTGAGGCCTTGACTCATACACAACATCTCGCCTCCACAAGTATGGTTGGCCTAATAATACATAACAAACATTCAAAGGTGTAACATCACACAATACCTCATCTGTGAAGGGTTTGATGATGTAGGGAAGGCGACACTGTTGGAAAACTCAAAGATCTCGTCCTTGGTGAAGCCATATGATATTATATGGCTGTGGGTGTGGTGTAGTCGGTAGGCCTAACCGCTTCACGACCTCTGCTGAAATGAGGTTCTTTTGGCTTCCACTGTCAACAATGAATTGCAGTGGCAAGCCCTTCACCCACATTTGTGAGTGGAAAAGTCACTTTCCCTCCTGTGGATCTTGGCAGTGGCAACAATGGTGCTGGGCTCCGCATCAATGATCTGCTTCCCTTCGTCATCCCCCTTGTTGGGTTCTAACCTAGGGTCGAAACATGCATCTAATTCGGAAGCCTTCAACTCAACCACTAGCAACCGCTTGATCCGACACTCACTTGTGTTGTGAGTGGGGCTCTTATGGAACTCACACCACTTTCCTGTGTCCTTCTTCGACTTTGTGGTTTTATTCCTTTCTTATGGCTTCGATGGGTTGTCTTGGGTTGCCCCGTCTTGGCTTTGTCCTTTGTTCTGTGATTTGGGGAAGCCTTTCCCTTGCTTCGGATTCGTAGATCCAAAGCCCCTCTTCTTCTGTTTAAACTTCTGCTTGATTTTGACAATGTATCGGTATGTCGTGCCAAGCAAGGAGATGTTCAGGAACTCCATCTCTTCCTAGATGTACCTATGTAGGAAGTTGCGGTATTTGAGTACTAGATGCAGCTCAAAATCTTTGATACCTGACTGTGTGAGAAGGGTATGAAAAATGTTGGTGAACTCCGGCACATCTTAGTCCCTTCCCTGCCGCAGCGTGGTCCACTTTAAGTATTGCCCTCGTAGCTTTTGACAGGGTAATACTGATCCCTAGTGGCATCCCAAAATGAATTCCAAGTGGGTGCGGCTGAAAATAGTGAGTGTGTACTTTCATCCTTCTGCTCGGAGTAGGTTCCCCACCAGTCGCTGACGTGGGGGGCTGCTTCAAGAAGAGAGAAAATAATCTTTTCCTTACTGGAATAATCATGAACAAAAAAATACCCATCTAGCAGATTTAACTATTTATCTATGGCATCTGTGTCTATTTGACCCTCGAAGATGGGGATTTCAAAATTAACTTGTACCTTAAAGGGCATTGTGTTTCCAGAGTAGCTTCTCAAAGCCAATGCGTCGCCTCTGGGTAGCTGCTGAAGGATCTGGGAAAAGTTGTCCATCATCGTGTTCCTTTGTCACTTAAGGGCTTCTTCAAGAAATATTTTGATAGGATCTCCTGCCCCCTCATCTTTCTTTTCATCTGCCATTGGAGGCCATCAGGATTTGCAAGGCTGGTCTTGCAAAGGTTCGACCAGTTCAAGCCCTAACTCCTTATATCCCAACATCGTTGGGGACATGCAAAGAAAAACAGAGAAAAAGCAGACCGCTCTGATACCACGGATCCGGATTTAAACAGGAACACAAAAAATTACAGAGATAAACATAAACACAGAGATGCAGCGGAAATAATACTTCATTTCATTAATGTAAAATACTAAAATATGCTTACAAACAGAAATGGAAATAAACCAGCTAGGGCGATGGTAGCTTATCTCTGAGAAGAGATGTGGCAACTACATGCCTCTCAACTGTGTTACAATGAGGCTTGAAGGCCTATTTATTGTTGAGAAACAATGGAAAACCCTTAACATCCCAAATCCTAACCCTAGAAGATGAAACACCAAATTGTGGGCCTCGTTTTGGGTAAATTGGTACATCAACTTCCCGGGGTCATAACTTTCGCACCCGATCTTCGTTTGACACGCAAAATAGCTCATTAGAAAGATCTATCCAAGAAATACAACTTTAGGAAGAGAAACAATGGTTCATGGACCCATATTTCCCCAAAACATGTCATTTAGGGTCTCAAAATGGCTCCGGAAGTTAAGGACTCGAAAAACTACTAAAAATAGTAAACTGTGCTACAATTTATGAAACTAAAAAACTGAAAGAGACAGTTGTGGGGGTCCAAGTGGGATAGGTGGGTGGCCACCAAAATCCACCTAGATTAGAATTTATCGGTTTAACAGTGTCCCAAGACACAAGAAGAGGAAGATGACATGTCTCGTGTTCCATATGCAAGTGCAGTTGGTAGCCTGATGTATGCAATGGTCTATACTAGACCAAACATTGCACATGCAATGGGAGTATTGAGCAGGTTTATGTCAAAATAATGGAAGGAGCACTGGACAGTAGTGAAGCAAGTTTTCAGGTATTTGTGTGGCACTAGTGATTATGGTTTGTGCTACCAAGGAAGACTAGGATTGGACAAAGTGTTGGATATTCGTGGCTTTGTTGATGCAGACTAGGCTGGAGATATAGATCAGAGAAGATCTACAAGTGGGTATGTGTTTAACCTATTTGGAGGTGCAGCCAGTTGGATGAGTAAGAAATAATCTTTAGTGGCACTATCAACTACAAAGGTAGAATACATGGCAGCCACTCATGCAAGCAAGGAAGCAGTGTGGTTGCAGAGATTGTGTTCAAGTATGGGGTTAGTACAGGGGGCTATAAGGATAGACTATGATAGCCAAAGTGTAATTTTCTTGGAAAAGAACCCTGTATATCATTCAAAGACAAAGCACATTGATGTTTAGTATCACTTTGTGAGGGATATGATCGAAGACAAAAAGGTGTTGCTGGTAAATGTGAACACTTTGAAGAATATTGACGATGCATTAACAAAATATGTGAGCTTTGAGAAGTTCTCTTGCTGTAGAGAAGCAATGGGCATTGCAAAGTTGGATAAATGACTAAGCTTTCTTGTGGCCCCCTATGGAAATAAAACAACAAGTGGGAGAATGTTGGGTTGTGTTATATTCTTTCCATGACTAGCCCACGTAATTAACCGGGGGGGTTAGATGGGCGGCAGAGGCACCCCTTTATTGCACCAATTGCGTATTGGGGGGGTCACTGGGGGTTTGAGGGGTGTAGGTAGCCCCCTCTATGGGGTCTGGGGTAGCGCGTGATGAAATTTTGTTTTTCGACCCTATATTAGGTTGGACAGACCTACATATGGTTTTGTGCATGAATTTTCGAACGTGGTTTTGGGCGTGATGGTTTTCAGTCCACGGTTTTGGATGCAATGGTTTTCGGTCCATGGTATTGGATGCTTCAGCATGTATATATATGTATTGTAACATTAAAAGGAATATAATGAAAGATCAAGTTGGTGGTCCCAGTTTTGGGATCTAGGGGAAAATTTCTATGTATATGTGTTTCATGTGTTATGCTCTCGCATTTTTAATTTTCTGTGTTTTAGAATTAGTATGCATGTAATTTATGTACAAGGTTAAAACCTACACCTCCATGAGATGGGGAAAGTTCTAATGAACTTGGTCCCCAGTGAGCCACTTGCCTTAGTGTAGGAGTTGGCCAACTTTGACAACCTGATATAGTTAGATCTTCTACTAGAAATTGTTCTTGATCTATGTGTCCATAAGCCAATCAGTTGTGGCATGTTCCATGTAGTCTGGGTTTAACTCTATTGGTGTGTGTTGTTCTACAATGTTTGATGTGTCCAGTAAAGGTGGGAAGTATGGTCAAAGGCAGTCTACATTGAACACTAGGTGTAGGCCAAGGAATCGAGCAATGCTGAGCTCAAACGAATTGTTTCCCACAACCTTTGTAATGGTGAAAGGACCATATCAGAGTGGTCTGAGCTTTTGATGGGCTCTGGTAAGGCATTCTTTTGGCAAATGCAACCAAAATTTGTCTCCCACCTGAAACTTGTGTGGCACCCAATTTTGATCATGTTGTTGCTTATACTTGGCATTTGAATTCTCTAAGAGGTCATGAACCTATTGGTGGATGCATTCAATAAATCTGGCCGCTTTATCAGCCTCAGACAATACATGTGTGGATTCTTTCTGTGTAGTTGCATGAGGCATGGCAACATCAATCAAACACATTGGTTGAAATCCTAGACTGACTTGAAAAGGACTATGACGAGTCGAGCTATGGAGAGCTCTTGTATAACTGTGTTGCACATAAGGAAGCCTCTCATCCTAGGTTTGTGGATTCTTGGAGTTGTACATGTGGAGTATGTGCAATATAATCCTATTGACGACCCCCATTTCACCATCAATCGAGGTATGGATGGCAGTCGACTTGGTGAGCTTGGTGTCTAATAGTGTCAAGAGGCTTGACCAAAATGCACTTAGGAACCTGCTATCTTGGTTTGATATAATGGCTATAGGATCCCAAAATGTATGCACACTCATTCAAAGAAGAGTTTGGAAATGTCCTATGTTTTAATACTCTTCTTGCAGGGCACCAATATAGCCATCTTAGAAACTCTGTCCACGACCACAAATACACAATCATTACCATGCTTGGTAGAAAGGAGGCCAAACATATAGGCTATGGAGATGGATTCCCGTTGCTGGTTGGGAGTAGGTAGAGGAGTGTACATGCCTTACTTCTTGATGGTTGGCTTGGTGATGGTGCAAGAAGTGTAGGATTTGATATATTTCCCAACATCTAGTCAGAGTCTTGGAAAATAAAAGTACTTTTGTATTACAACCACAATTTTCTCCACACCAAAGTGTCTTGTAGCCCGACTGTAGTGTGCTTCCCAAATAAGCTAGGCACGCTCACTTGAAGGTGGCCTAGGTAGCATAATAATGCATCTTAGAGGTGGAAATTGGAAAATTTCTTTCCATCTACTAGCATCTAGTATGTGGAGGCATACTCTGGATCATTTTTGTAAAGTTACAGCCATCTAGAGGCCTTGTGGCCACAAGAGTTGAGAACAATAGTTAGTGCTGCAACTGGGGGTCAGTTGAGGTAGTCTACAACATGATTGGTGCTATATTTTTTGTATTTAAGGTTCAAGTGGAATTGTTGTAGATATGTATACCACTTTTGATGGTGATCGTTTTGCAACTTCCCTTGTGTCTATATAAATTGAAGAGGTCGGTGATCGGTGTGGATTGCCATCTCCTTCCCTATAATGTAATGCTTCCATTTCTAGTAAGCTTGTACAATGAAATACATATTTTTATCATAGGTGGGGTACTTTTGAATTGTATGGGAAAGTGTCTCACTATGATAGGTCACTGGATGCCTGTGTTGGGTGAGGACTGCACCAATAGCATAGTCGAAGGTGTCTGTTTTAATTTCAAATGGTTGTTGTAGGTCTAGAAGTGTGAGTACTGGTACAAAGAAAAGGTGGTGCTTCAAATCAATGAACACCTTCTGTTGGAACGCAGACAAGGAAGAAATTTCTTCCACCCCACCCTTATTAATCTGACTTAAGGGCCAAGTGATATGGGAGAACCCCAACACGAACCTTCAATAAAAATTTGCAAGGCCCAAAAAGATGTGAGGCTCTCTTAGAGTGGTAGGGGCTTACCAATCATGAATGACTTGGATCTTAGTCAGATCCACATGCACGCAACACTCATCTATGATGTAACCCAGATATTGGACCTGACTCATACCAAAGGTGCATTTCTCCAAGTTGGCACACAGTTTGTGTTACTGAAGTGTTTGAGGGACTTGCCAAATGTGTTGCAAATGTTCTTCCTAACTCTTGCTAAATATGAGGACGTTGTTTCAAGAAAAAACCATGAATGAGTTGGTGAATGGTTGCAAGATGTCATCCATTAGGCTCACAAAACTAGCAGGGACATTTGTAAACCTGAAGGGCATAACCAACCATTCAAAAAGGCCTTCCTTGGATTTGAAGGTGGTATTCTATACATCTGTGGGTTCTATTGGAAACTGGTGATAGCCAAACTTCAGATCGATCTTGCTAAAATACTTGGCCCCCTCGAGTTGGTCTAGAAGGTGATCAATCCTTTGAATTGGATAATTGTTCCTGACAATGATTTTGTTTAGTGCCCAATAATCAATGCAAAGCCTCATGGTCCCATCCTTCTTATTTACAAGTACAATCGGGATCCCACAAGGTGAGGAACTTGGTCGGATGTGCCCTTTTTTCAAAAACTCTTGGATTTTCCACTTGATCTCTTCATTTTCTAGAATGAAGTGGAAATATATCAGCCTGCTTGGTAGATGTCCTCTGAGATTTAGATTGATCGAATGCTTGACCTGACAGTGCAAGGGTACCCTTGTGGGTGAGGAGAAGATGTCCCTGTATTCTTCCAGGGATGTATCCACCTGCTTCTACTGTGTGGAGGAACCCTTCTCAGGGGCCATGGATGTGGCTATGATCTTCCCCTTACTTTAAGATTGAATCAGAAAGAAAACAAATTTCGTAGTCCGGGAGATGATCTTACTACATTTCTTAGAAGAGATCAAAGAGATGGTAGTAGGTAGGAATACCTTCGATATACTGTATAACTTATTAACCAAAGAAATAATAACAAACTGAGGTCTAGACTCATATACAACATGTTGCTTCTACAAGCATGGTTGCCCTAATAATACATAACAAACTTCAAGAGGAGAAACATCACACAATACCTCATCCGTTAAGGGCTTGATGTTGTAGGGAATGAGACATTGTTGGCTAATGCGGAGATCTCATCCTTGGCAAGGCCACCTGATGGTGTATGTTTTTGGATGTGTTGTAGTCAGTAGGTCGAAACACTTCATGACCTCTACTAAAATGAGGTTCTTTTGGCTCCTGCTATTGATAATGAACTACATTAGAGAACCCTTCACCCACATCTTTGAGTGGAATATGCATTCCCCCTCCTTTAGATCTTCAGGCTTAATATTCTAGATTTTGGTGGTTGCCATGGTGGCACTAGGCTCCATGTAAATGATATTCTTTCCTTTTTAATTCCCCTTGTCAGGTTCTGATTCTGAGTTGGAACATGTGTCTAATTCAGAAGCCTTTAGCTCGACTACTAGTGACTGCTTGGCCTAACACTCACTTGTGATGTGAGTGGAGCTCTTATGGAACTTACACCACTTTCCCATGTCCTTCTTTGTCTTCATTGTGTTGTTATTTTCTTGTGGCTTTGGTGGGTTATCTTGGGTCACCCTGCCTTTGCTCTGTCCTTTCTCTCTGGTTCAGGGGCACCTTTTCCTTGCTCCATTTTGTAGATCCAAAGTCCTACTTTTTTTGTTTAAACTTTTGCTCAATGTTGATAGTGTATTGATACACCCTGCCAAACGAGGAGATGTACAAGAACCCCATCTCACTTTAGATGTACATGTGTGGACAGTCATTGTACTTGACTACCAAATTCTGCTCAAGATCCTTGATACCCAAATTCGTGTGAAGGCTATGAAAAACATTGCTAAACTTTGGCACGTCTTGGTCCCTTCCCTACTGCAGTGTGGTCCACTTTTTGTATTTATCCTCATAGCTCCCGTTAGGGTAGTACCACTCCTTGATGGCATGCCAAAACGAATTTCAAGTGGGTGTGACTGAAAATAGTGATGGTGTAGTTTCATCCTTCTTCTCATAGTAGGTTTCCCACCAATCTCTTACGTGTGGAGAAACTTTAAGAAGTGAAAAAGTAATCTTTTCCCGGTTGGAAAAATCATGAACAGAGAAAATATTCTTCTAGCATATTTAACCATTTATCTATGGTGTCCACATCTATCTTACCTTCAGATATGTGGATGTCAAATTTATCTTGTACCTTAAATGGTGTGGCACTTCCAGAGTAGCTGCAAGAAGGAGATGCGTCCCCTTTCGGTAGCCGCTGAAGAATCTGGGAAAATTTGTCCATCATCGCGTTCCTCTGTTGCTCAAGGGCTTCTTAGAGAAATATTTTGAAAGGATCTCCTACCCCCTCATCTTTCTTTCCTTCTGCCATGGGAGGCCATTGGGGTTTGCGAGGTTGGTCTTGCAAAGGTTCAACTAGTTCACGCTTTAACTCCTTATACCCCGACCTTGTTGGGGACATGCAAAGAAAAACAAAGAAAAAATAGATCACTCTAACACCATTGATCCACACTTAAACAAGAATGCAACAAATTACATATATAACCATAAATATAGATATGCAATAGAAATAACCCTTCATTTCATTAATATCAAATACTTAAATATGCTTACAAATGGAATGAAAATAAGACTATCCTGAGCGATGGTATCTTATCTATCAGAAGAAATGTGGTGGCTACATGCC
The DNA here is from genome assembly GCA_000404065.3 of Pinus taeda. Classification (NCBI taxonomy): domain Eukaryota; kingdom Viridiplantae; phylum Streptophyta; class Pinopsida; order Pinales; family Pinaceae; genus Pinus; species Pinus taeda. Next base: position 100,757 of record APFE030570844.1, read on the forward strand.
TTTGAACTCTGTTACAATGAGCCTCGAAGGCCTATTTATTATTGGGAAATAGTGAAAAACCTTAAACATCTAAAAACCTAACCCTAGGAGATGGAGCACAAAAACTATGGGCCCCGTTAGGGTAAATTGGTACATCAACTTCTTGGGGTCATACCTTTGGCATACGATATTTGTTTGACATGCACAATACCTCATTACAAATATCTATCCAAGGACTACAAATTTTGAGTGGTCAACATCAATCAAAGCCCCATGTTGGTCCCTTTTTTCCCAAAAATACGTCGTTTAGGGCCTCAAAACGACTCTGGAAGTTCAGGACCCGAAAAACGGCCAAAAATACTAAATTGTGATACAATTAAGGAAATTGAAAAACTAAAAGAGATAGTGGTGGGGATCCAAGTGGAATAGGTAGGTAGCCGCCAAAATACACCTGGATCAATACTCTACCCTTAGGAAGCAATGGCCCCCATTGCGTTGAGTGCCTCCATGAGATGGAGAAACTCTTACTAAACTTGGTCCCTAGTGAACTACTTGCCTTTGTGCAAAAGTTGGCCAACTGTGATAACTCGATATAGTTAAATATTCTATTGGCAAGTGTTCTTGATCTGTGTGTACATAATCTGATTAGTTGTGGCATGTTCCATGCAGTCTGGATTTAACTTTGTTGGTGTGCATTGTTGTGCAATGTTTGTTGTGTCTAGTAATGGTGGCAAGTATGGTCGAAGGCGGTCCACATTGAACATTAGGTGCAGGACAAGGAATGGGGGAATGTTGAGTTTAAAATAATTATTCCCCATAGCCTTGGTAATGGAGTAACAACCACATCAGAGTGGTATGAGCTTCCGATGGGCTCCAGTAAGGCATTCTTTCTGCAAATGTAACCAAAATTTGTCTCTCACTTGAAACTTGTGTGGCACTCGATGTTGATTGTCTCGTTGCTTGTACTTGGAATTTTACTTCTCTAAGAGGTCGTGAACCTACTGGAGGATGTGTTGGATACATTCAATAAATATAATTGCTTTATTAGCCTCAAAAAATACATGTGTGGATTCTGCCTATGTAGTTGAATGAGGCATGGCAACATCAATCAAACACAATGGTTGAAATCCTAGACCCACTTGAAAGGGACTACAACCAGTCGAGCTCTATTATAACTGTGCTACACATAGGGAAGAATCTCATCCCAGGTTCATGGATTCTTGTATATGTACATGGCGTATATGCACTATCATCCTATTGATGACTTATGTGAAAAAATAACACTTCATTTCAATAATCGCAAATACTAAAATATGCTTACAAACATAATGTAAATAAGACTAGATTGGGCGATGGTAGCTTATCTCTGAGAAGGGATGTGGCAACTACATGCCTCTAAAATGTGTTAAAATGAGGCTCGAAGACCTATTTATTATTGGGAAACAATGAAAAACCCTAAACATCCAAAAACCTAAACCTAGGAGATGGAATGCCAAAACTATGGGCCCTCTTTGGGTAAACTGGTATATCAGCTTTCTAGGCTTGTAACTTTGGCATACGATCTTTGTTTAACATTCACAATACCTCATTAGAAATATTTGTCCAAGGACTACAACTTTTGAGTGGCCAACATTGGCCAAAGACTTGAAAAACTTCCAAAAATAGTAAATTGTTATACAATTATGGAAACTAAAAATATGAAAGAGATAATGGTGGGGATCCAAGTGGAATAGGCTTGTAGTCACCAACATCCACCTTGATCAGGTAACCAGCCCTTAGATCCCACTGAGTTTTTAGACCATTAAACCCCCAGATGCTCCCTTCATATGGAAAATCATGCGTCCAAGAGGCTTTAGAATCTCCCACATCATGGGCATGCATGCGTTTGGGGAATTTTCTACCTAGTGTTGTGCCTACGTCTCATGGATTTGATCCATTTTTTAGGCCCAGAGCCTAGGTCACTCCCTAGAACTAAATGACACTTTCAGAACTGAAAGATAACAATATAATAATGATACAAATGCAATTAATTGAACAAGGACTATATGGGACCCCTACTAACCATGACAATAATTTCGTCAAACATATCACAAATACGTAATCTACAAGTTTAAACAACATATCTGAGCATCAGGGTCTCATACTCATATGAGAATCATTAAGAAGCATTGATGCCTCAACACATTAGTTTTAGTTTCATCCATTAGGCCATTGACCCATTCTTCATTCATTTACAAGTAAAAACATGATGAGAGCCATACATAGCCACTGTCGTAATACATGTAAATAACCAACATAATAACAACATAAATACTAAGGAAACAACAACCATATAATCCACATATAAAATAGTATAATACTCATGAAATAACAAGTGAATATAACCTCATATTAATGATGCAAAGGCCAACCAATTGTGTGACTTCCACAAACCACTTGATCATAGGCATGGCTGAGCCAATTCACTCTTCAACTAGTCATCCTCGTTCCATATTCCAAGAATGAATGCGGGATCTCATAAAAAACATCAATCAAAACCATATAGGGTTTCCAGAGGAAAACCACCTCAACCCATCAAATAGTGATTCCACCTCACAGTCGGGCATCACAAAACCATCATCAAATTGGTCTCTACCCATGCCTTCCTAGGCTCCAGAGCATTTGTTCCAACTGAGGCTTCCAGGACCAGTAAGTCAACCCATAGTTTCCACCGAGTTTCTAGAGTGTTTGTCCAAATAGGGCTTCTAGGGCTATTAAATCAACCCACCAAGGTCTTCTATAGCGTTTTTCCAACCAAGGCTTCCAGGACTAGTAACTCAACCCATGTTGTTACAGTGCTTCCAGGAACTAGTAACTCAACCCAAGCTAAAGGAAACATGAGAACCAACCAGAAAAACAAATAAATGAACCCATAACACCATGGTATCCAGGAAATGGAAAGGCTAGCAAAATCCACTTTCAATCCAGGAAATCCTCCATGCCAATTACAGATCATGACCAATAAACCACATGCATATGCCATGCATGCCAAAACTAGTGAGGAAAACATACACGCAGCTCGGTACCTGCAAGAAAAACATGTTGTAGATGTTGATCCCTATATCCTCTTATGATTTTGTACTCTTCCTTTTCCTTATTTCTCTAAAACTCCAAGTATGCCAAACTATCCAAGAGTGCTCCAAGAAATCTCTAAGTGTCTAAGAGTATGAAAGAGAGAGGGAACAAAGGGAGAGCTCCAGGAAATCTCTAAGTGTCTAAGAGTATGAAAGAGAGAGGGAACAAAGAGAGAGCTCCAAAACTGAACAGAAAAAAGTTTGTGAAATGATCCTCAAAAGCCTTTTTATTAAAGAGGTCTCTATTTTCTTCATTTTCCATCATTTTCCTTCATTTTCCTCCTCACATGCAACTTGTGACCTTTCACCTACCATTTCTCCTAGTTTTCATTATTTTTCATAAATAAATGTGCCAAAATGTCATTTTTCCTTTCCAAAGCCTGTTCCATTGCCTTTTCCAATTTCCTTAGCCATTAATCAATCACTAATGATCCCCATCACTATGATGTTTCCCAAAATTTAGCTTGGAATACCTATCCCATCAACTGTGGTTATCATTTTTCCTTTATTAATTTTTACATGGATTTTTCACTAGGGTTGTTACATTCATGCCCCTTACAATACCATCAGATCTCCTCACCTTAACAGTCCTCTGAGGAAATAAATGTCCTCGACATCTATGGAGAATGAATCCAGAACAAAAATGAATTGTTGGGTATTCACATCCCACCAACGAATGATTTCACAATGAAGAGATGCTTGGTTTGTCATGCTAGGGACCATAAAAAAATTTAGTAATCCACAATCCTTCAGGGCATTTATTGTTGGTTGATGTCCCATAGGTTGAATGTCATTTTCACTATGGTTTCTCTCTCTCCACTCCACCATGGTTTCTTCTAAAATCACAAGCAAAACATATTAGCCATGGAGGTTCAATTTAGATAGAAAACCACTATAAAAACACGAAAATTTGAACTCAGGGAAAAATATAGAACAACATTAAAAATTACACCTGATCGCTACCTTGGAACAAAGGAAACTTGGCCATAGTCACTCACATGCCATGAAGTGCAAGTAACTAGGTTATTTTAGTCAACAATCATCCTTTCCAAGTGTGCAACTAAGAACATTTTTCACAAAAAAATATATATATATATAATATTATAGTATGAAAAAATTGACTGCCAGAGAAACTCATGCTTTATTGTTTGACAGAGGAACAAAATCGACTTACCTAGATGAATATGCTCCTCTCTTGGCTCATCTTCCTCCTCCTTTCCCTAGTACATAAAATCTTGGAGGTTATCTCGTTCTCTTTTCTTCAAAACACAATGACCAAATGAGGAGGTACATGTTGCTTTTATAATCTTTTTTAGCATCTTAGAGAATATTCCATTTTTAATTTTTGGGCTTTAGAGGTTTTTTTCTTTTTAATTATTTTTCTAGTTTACTTTTTGCAGGAGATTGGTGAGTGATATTTTACTTCTCTTTCTTGAGGGTCCCATTTCCAACAATGGGCTTGAGGTACACTTCCTTTCCTAACATGTAGGGGTGGGTCATCATCATCATTATTATTATATTTTGACCATCATTGCCATTTTTAATGCCTTAGGTCTGACCCTGTCAAGTTGCAACTTTGGCCATTCTCTTTTATGCATGCCCTTGCTTGGTGGTAGAGATCACCTGATCATGGATACCCTAGTTAGAACCACTTTGTCATCTTCGTTTCCATGCAGTCATTTTTTATTACTTTTTTGAGTCCCTCCTTCTGACCCGCCATGACTTAGAATTTGATCCCCATGTCCTCTTCTTCGTCTCTTTTTTGGCCATACACCAGGAGGATTACACATTTATTATCCCTTATGATCGCCACATTTTATCAACCTATTTATGCAGAATGAGCCTAGGTTTCTTTCTTATATCATCGTCATGTTCTTGGCCTATCATCCACTTTCACTTGATGTTTTACCCTTTCTTGGAGGAATCGATGCAATGAGTTGTGCTATTAGCCAACCTTGTCCTCATTATTTCATGAGAAGTTCCACCATTACTATAGCCAATCTATCCTCTAAACTACTCGTTCCTCCAGGAGGAGTTTCCTTTAATTTTTTTAGGCTCCTTAATTTAGAAAATATTGTCGAGTGAACTTGTCTCCTTCAGGCTTGTAAAAGCACCTGAAGGGTCATCTACCTAGTAAAAGTTTAACCCTTTTCTAGAATGGGATATATGAATTAAGAAAAAGGAATACCCTAGTCTACTATGGACAGGGTTTTCTACCTTGTATAGTTTTATCTCTTCTTAGGGTTTGGGAACAACTTTATGAAAAAAGGAACTTATAAAAAGAGAAGGGAGGGAACATTTATTTCCATTAGTCGTCAAAATGAAACATCTTTTTCATTTCCTTTAAACATGACACATGTCTATTTCATTATCTCATAGCTAGTTTTTAGCTTGCCTAGGAGCCTTACCATACATTTGAGTATGTCTACTCCTATGGCTGGTTACTCTTCCAGTCATATGGAGCATGCCTCAATGCCTCCTATGTCATTGCGTGATATTATCTAATGCTCATTAGTTATGCTTCCAAGTCACTTTTGTGCCAAGCCTCTATGTGTTCAAGGGATGTCACAACATGTGTCATCCATATGCAGTAACTTGTTGACATTTTTGAGTTGGTCATCCCTGTGTCAATTGTACTTCATCACTTCATGATTTCATGCATACATCACATAATCATGCTATGTTCTGTGTCGATTGATGGGGGATACATAAAGGCCATCCTTCGATGGATCTTCTCCTATTTTTGTAGCAGCTACAACCAACCTCCAAAATTTTGCCTTAGCTTCGTTTTGGAGCCTCCCTACCAACCATCCTTAGCAGCATGTCTTGCACTTTCCAAGTACATAGGCTTCAATTGAGTTTTAGTGGCTTACCAACCTATGTTTGTCAACTTGTTTACGTCCCACCCATAGGCTGAAATTTCACACTTAACAATTTTCTGCCTTAGGTGCTCACCTTGAAAATTATGCAATTATGGAGGGGAACTAACGTTCCCTCCAGAAATGGCAAAATCCAGCTGGGTTGCCTGCTGGGCTCCAAATGCGTAATCTAGCCAGAAAACCTTCCCTCTGAAAAATGCACAATTCATCCCAATGCCGGGATTCATCTTATAAAATGCACAATTTTGACTGAAACCAGGGCTTCCATCCAGAAATTGCACAATGCAAGATGGACAACCAGTCTTGCTCAACCCAGAAACTGTGCAATTTTCTTTCCCATTCTTGCAGACTGTTGCATGTGCTCCTAGGTTGACCGGTCCCCTTGAGGACAGAGCAATATTGATTTGCATTCATGGGCTACTTTTTCCAAAAAAGGAAAAAAAAATCCCTAGATTTTAGGGATCCATTTTAGTAGCTGGAGGTTACATGCAAAAGACATTTTAGAAACCTCTTGCCAAGTGTCAATTTTTCCTAGATTTGTGGCATGTGCGTCATAAGACTCAATCTTATAAAAATTATTTGTTCGATGCTTTAGAGCTCATTCCTCACATTGATCTTGGAGCTTTGACATCCCACATCACATCTAGAAGCATTCGACACATTCAACTCAGATTTTTCTAGGTAAGTCTGCTTTTCATGTCTTTTGTTGTTTTTCTGTCACTTTTTGTATTTTGCTTTGTGTGAATGTTTTTTGCTTGTTTTTGTCTAATGCCTGTTGTCATTTTAATGCATGTTATATTGTAGAAGCCTTGTTTCAAGTTTCTCATTGCATCTCACTATTGTCACATGCATGACCCTATTTTTGCATTGACGGTCACCATTGTGGGGACTCGCTTCACACACATGCTTGTTTTCCCATTTTTTGAATCCTTCTCTCACTATTTACATGCATGATCATTCACTCTTGTTTACACTTAGCTTCACCATGCATTCAAAACTTGTCATGTTTTCAGTCGCCCATTGGTGTGTATGGGATGCCTTGGCCCGGACCTTGCCTTGCCCAACTAGCAATGTGCATTTCCATGAGTGAAGACTCTGCCTTCCCTCTAGAAACTATGCAAATCTGGCTCAACACTGGCCACTAGTCTTAATTTGCACAATTCTGGGAGGTAGTGCCTTTCTAGCTCCAGAAATTGTGTAATGCAGTTTGTTGGGTTTGCAGTCCTTGTTGACTGAAACTCCGCATTGCATAGTTTCAGTCCCCAGCAAGCCAGACTATACTATGCATTACGCAGTTACAGTAGTCAGTCAGCTTCCTAATAGCCCGAACTATTCCTTGCGTAGTTTTGGCAGTCAGTGTCCTAGCCTCCCGGTGAAAATTGCACAATTTTCCCAGTTAGTCACCCGAGTATGTTGAATGTCAGTCCTCAAAGTTGTCTTTGTTTTCAACTGACATATTTCTTTCCATGAGTGTTGCTATGTCTCCATGTATTGCAGGTGTTTTCCCATCCCTTAGTAGTATAGGTACAATGGCCTCCAAGAGAATAGGGTCAAAGGACACTGTCGAGAGTACAGCTGGAGATGCAATCGAAAAAGTGTATATGAGCTTGCCTATATACGAAGACACCAAGTTGTTCATAGAAAAAGATATCAAGATGAAATGGGAGGACATCAATGATACATTCTCAGACACATTTGAGGAAAATCTGGAAGATTGTAGGGTCTACATCAATATTCACAAGTCTAGCTTTTATCAAATTGCATATAGGTATCCAGCATTTCCATGCAAGGACATGATCCACTGGATTGTCGCGCATACTGATCCTGACACAATGGTGTTGAATAGTGCCAATGGAACACAACTTTCTACCTTCAGGGTGAAGGAATTTCAGGAAATGTACCACTTGCCACAACTAATGATCACGATGGAGAAACCCTTCAGCAGACCCAACAACAATCAAAACTCAAGAGATATCTTGAAGAGCTAGATGAAAGAGCCAGCCAAGTTTAGGACAACACCTAGCCATGTTCACAAGATGAAGATATTACAGAAGGCATATTAGTACTTGGTCATCTTTGCATGCCTCTTATATGGCCAAGAGAGCACAAAGACCTTCCCGTAGAGTTGGGTGATCATGTTGGATCAACTGGTGAGTGAAGGTAGACCTTGTAACTGGTCTGACATGTTGGCTCTCATGTTGAAGGAACAAGTGACAGAAGTCCAACATCCACCCAGGGGCCATAAAGCAAAGATATACATGTCTACTTACATACTGGATGTAGTATGTACCTGTTAGCAGTTCCTAGGTTTGGGTTGTGCATGGACACCTTTAGAAACCTCTATGCACACTTATTACATGTTGTTCTCTGAATGCAACATTCATGGAGTTATCATACAGTTGTTAGACCAATTTTTCACCCCAATGTACAAGATGATATTTGAGAAGGTTCCACCTTGCATGTCACACGCAGCGATGGAGGCATCGATCAACATAGTAGATTGGTATGCCTCACCCCTTGGCACTTTCATACGAATCTATAGTGTGGATAAGGCTCCGTAAGTTTCACCAAAGTTTTCCATGGACAAGCTTGTCATGCAAGAGGTGTCGTATCACATCTCGATAGGGTTGTTAGTGAAACTGCATAGGAAGAAGAAGGAACCTTGGCCCGTGCTTCCTTTGCAGATCGGGATGTTAGGCCCCTATACTACTAGTCTAAACCCTTATTGTTATTAGTACAACCCACTTATTATATTGATGTACCCACATAGTGCCCATATTGTTACTATTGTACC
>APFE030570850.1:0-43542 GCA_000404065.3 Pinus taeda
TCTATTTTGCTTCCTTTCTATAAATTTTCCTCCCAATGTAGTTCTGTACGATCCTTGTAATTGCAACCCAACTAGTTATCTTCATCAACATTGGTGCACATTTTTTGAGAATTCCAATCTGAAAGGTTAGAGTTCTTCTATGGTATCTTCCATGAACCTTTCCTTATAGTTTTTATTTGATGGTTTACCTCAGACAGGAGGTTTTCTATGAGCATCAACATTCACACTATCTGGTTTAGAAGTGTGTCCAAACTGGTTAAGGGTGATTTCGACATCTTCATCATTGTTGTCTATTTTAGTGAGGCCTACCTACTCTCTTGCAGCTAAAACCTAGAAACCCCATCCTGAAATAGATTCCTTGACATTGTTTGCACTTACATTTTTATATACCATAGGAAGATCATAATCAATAAAACCATATTTTTAATAATTCCTCTCAGCATCCATTGAATTCACAATGGAAATATGTGTGACAACATTATTTCACATGTTTGTTGGGGGCATCTAGTCTGATGCCAAAACTGAGCCATCTCTCTATTGGGGCCTTTCAGAGTCGACAAGATACACAATTCCCAACTCATCAAGGCCTGACACACTTTTCAACTCCTGAAAAATATCTGATGATGAACTTGGGGTAGTTCTTCTTAGTTGTTCTGATTGTAAGCTCTCACATGAATTTAGATTCATGCTCTCTCATAGGAAGATATCTAGCATTTTAGATAGAAGAATCTGATTAGTCCCTTCGATGCAATGCTCTTTCTGCAGATAAGGATCATAATTTATATGGAAGTTGGATGAGTCTAAACCCATTGAAGGTGTGTCAATTTTTAGCTATTGTTCCTCATTAGTATCTTCTTGTGAAGCCTTTTCCTTGGATAGGCGAAGCTGGGGGGCTTTGCCAAGATTTGAAAGAATTCATTGACTTCCATGTCTAAGTCCATAAAAGGTCTTGTATCGCTAATAATATTTCAGAATAATCTTGTGTGAATAATCTTTCAGAAACCCTTTAGAACAGTCCTAAAACATTGCAATGAAATAATACTCGATCAAGACTTGAAATGACACTTGAGAGAGTCTTACTCTGGTCTTAGTTCAAGTGATGCTCAGTCTTAAAGATGTAGGAGTATTATGAAATCAAAAGCCCACATTTATGTCACAACGATCTATCGTAGAAGGACCGATATGGGCCTTAGAAAGAAGTACGAGAAGCCTTACAAAAATTCCATAGAGGTCAATCATTAGCCATTCAGATAGAGGAAAATACTCCAGTGAAGAATGTAGATGAGTTCAGACAAAAAACAAATCATGGTTCATGCCTCAGGTGATTTGAATACCCTCCTATCCTAGGGGTAAAATAATCTCAGAAAACGGTTGGTCTTGTGTCTCAAATAACCCAAAGAATAGCCCTTAGGGCCAAGGCTCAAATAGCCACATTGCTCAAGTGAATAGTGCCAAAGAATGTCCAAATGAATCCTTACTCAACAATCCTCAAATTTGCATGTAGTAGACCTTGGAACAATGTGTAACTAACCTCAGATGAGCCTGAAAAGGGTTTCCAACTAGTGAAGTCTTCATATACCGTCGACCCTTTTTTTTTAACCAACCAGCGAAATCTTCTTTTTTGGTCTCATACAAAGGCAAAAATTAGGATAAATATAAATAATTGAAACAATTTTAGGTTCAACTGAATTAATGTTACCATCGACTTAGCATTAATTCTGAAACATTTTATGTTAAGAAAGAACTTTCAATAATATAGTATACTACTTTGTAAAAATGTAAACACTTATGGCATACATAAACACAGGTCTGGCATATGTGTCAACACTTTTGCATGGTCTGATGTGTTATCCATTGGGTGTTAAGCTATCTTTGGTTCTACACATTTTTTTTTAAGTTTTTGCCTCCTCAGATCTTGCCTTTGTTTTGTTTAGTTTAGAGAAGGTGCACAGATATGGGACTGTTGTCCTTAGTTCCTGGGCTTTCTTGTCTCAACATCAAAACAATTCAATCTTGATTTCATGGACTTGATTTATACTAAGAAATTGCACCAACATCCACATTCAAAGAGGAATTCTGGTCATGGCCATGGCTTTCCTCAAGCCTTCTAAGGGTTTTCATGTAATGAACATGTTTCAAAGTAGCACCTATTCTAGAAAACTAATTGGTAAGGAGGCTTTAAAATTCCACTTGTCATATTATTGCATATTTTATTTCAAATTTAAAACCAAAAACATCACTGTAATTGACTAGTATTGGACCTTGGCTAATATTGGCTAAGTCATTAAAGTGAATGCACCTCTTATTACAAGCTTTCATTAGGCTGTGACAAGCAACATTTATAGGCCTCTTCCCTAACGTGCTAAGGAATATATCTATCTCTGGCACCTACGGTGCATTACCTTGGGTATCTTTCTATACCTCATCCCTTAGCCTACATTCTATGATATTAAGTCCCAATTACCTAGAAAGAAGGGTTTACCATGAAAGGAAGAACATAAAGAATGCTCATTATGGAACCTTGTGCCTACACATATCACCTAATGCAACCAGATTCAAACCCAGAATGACTGAAACAGTGCATAGGATACACCCACTCAAATCTAAATTCTTTGCACAGAGAACACTCAAGGGTATTTATTCCTAAATATTTAATCAACAAGTTTCTCTAAAATAGTACCAATGTTTGTCATTTTAAGTCAAATTACTCATAATTATGAGAGTTTATAACCAGTCAATAACAATGATATTTTTCTTAAGTGTTCACATGTCAACAACACAAATGTGTGTACATGTATGTTTCTTCATTTATTTATAGTAGATGATCATGCAGTGAAACATCTTATGTGTCCTTGTCACTTATAAGGCTCCACCTATATAGCTCAACAGTGTATCAATCAAAGTTATAATTCCAAATATTTGATGCAAAATGGAACACTTTTCAATTTAGTAGTCTTGTATTCTATGCATCCCTGAAATTGGTTTCTGGTGGGTCTAGAGCACATTTCTGGAAACTAGAAACCACCTTGGAAATGTTTCTAGGATGTTGTGTATCTTTTACATTCAAAAAATATATTTTAAAAATGTCCCAAAAATTTCCAACTAACCTTAACATATCAAAACAAAAGTCTTGATGGTGAAAAAATTGTCACAAAAGAGAGCATTGACTCGTGCCCTTACAAAGTAGAGAAGAAAACCAACCAAATAAAGCACTTTAACAGGGTTTATTGGGAAGATTTTCCACAAAAGGAGGAAAAAAGTCACATTCCCACAATTTAGCATTTTGCTAATAATTATCTTCCTTTGCTCATATACCCTCCAATAATGTGGGTGAGTGGGAAATATATCATATCCATTCTTCAGTAATACAATGTAGTCTTAACACCGAGTCAGCTTGCCTATACCATATTTTTAATGTTTTGACCATTACATGACATTAAGGACACCATTGGGTCCCTTGTCACTCAAACAATGAAGATGCAAGACCTATGCAACAGATTAGACCTTTAAAAAAGGGCCAAAATCAGTGAATTCATCCCCCTCAATGTAAATTCCCTGAGTTTCACCTGCAACTAGTTGCCACCAAAATCATTGGTTTTGTTTCTAGTGAAGATGAAAAACCTATGAACTAGATTATAACTTTAAAAAATAGCCAAAATTAGTAAGTTCAATCCATTTAGTGTCAATATATTAAGTTTCACTTGCCACCAACTGCTAACACGGTCATTGGTTTTGCATCCAAAGCACTGTGGCCCATGCTCGGAAAGCCTCAAAAAATTTCACCTACCACCAAATGCCACCAAGGTCACTAGTTTTTCTTCCAAAATAGTGTGACCCAAACTGGACAAGCATCAAAACTGACATGGCGGCGTGTATACAACCAAGTAGCAAATCACACAAAATACTACCTTTCTTTCAAGCTTTTTGGCAGGAGGCAGCTTAGAATGTTGCATGGAGGATGGTGGGGCCTCCCAAGCCCCAAAATCGATAAAATATACACTCAGGGAATCCATTAAACAACTTTTGGAGAGAGCATCATTTTGTTACTGGGTTGCAGAAAGAACCTTTAACTACAAGTTTGTGTGAAAAAATTTCTAGGAGAACTTAAGTGATTGACCCTCTTTGACTCCTGCCAAAGGAAGGAATGTTGTTGGCTAAAATTTGTAGTAGACCTCTCTCTCTTTATCAATAGAATTTCTACTTTCCTCACTATGGTGCATTACCTTGCATATTTGGTTGCACCTCATTCCTCAGCCTACGTCCAGTGATGTTGTTAAATTTTCATTTATAGACAATCCATTTACAGTTGAATCTCCTCACGATGGTTGTTAATTCTCATTCAAATTGAGGATTAGTTGTATGGAACCTTATTTAGAATCAACACTTCTATTATATATTGCTGAGCCTGAGCATATTTTCATTTGAAAGAAGTTTTGTATAAACTCTTCCCTGTGATGCCCTTGTTGCAGTTTAACTCAGACTTCAAAAATTCATTTCGAAAGTTCCTCGGACTTCAAAAATGCATTTAGAAAGCTGAATGTCTAGCCAATTTATTCACAATTAGTCATTAATTCAACATAGTCAAGAGATGTTTGAAAATTATGGAGAATCAAATCCATGTAGATTGCTATTATGAACTGTTGATTTAAATTCTAGAAAAAGAATGATTACTATTACAATTTTGATTTCAGCTTGTTTTCTTGAATTGACAGTTTTTGGACATTCCTTTTTCTACCTTCAAAGGTACTTATCATTCCTTGAAAATAATTGTTTTCTAGATGACTTTATTTTCTTCCCAATGATAAGTTATTATTTTCATGGTTTCTTATCTTCAAAAGGTGTCATGATAAGTATTTTGTCAAGATGGCTAACTACTGCTCCTTTTAAATTCTTATTAGTGTATGTTATAGATGCTTCAACAGGTCCTCTAACTATGATCCTTATCTTTCTTTAGGGACACTTCTTTGCTAGCTTAAAACTTCCGAGCTGAATGAGTTCAAATGTCTTTCAATTCCTTCAAACAGTCCATCACAAGATCCACAAACATTCTTCAAGATGTGAATTAAACTTTGAACTATTAATACAATTTTCTTGGACTTGTGAACTTCTCTTATTGCCATTTTCGACACTTTGAAATATCTCTATACCTTCAACCTGTGGTTTGTTAAGTATGATTAGGAATAGAATTTAATACTATTTCAGTTCTGAGTTCTCCTTCACATTGAGGCTGTTGGTTTAGGGCTTCTTGTAACAATGCCCAAAATCATTCAAATGATAGAACCTTAATAAACTTTAAACTGTGTGTAAGTATTTTAAATCAGAATACAGTATACTAAAACCTTAGTAAAGGTAATCATAGATTAATGTCCCAACTATATGTACTACCACTCCATGTAGATATACCCAGCTTAGTGCACCAAATTAGAATAATTAATTAATCACAAAATACATATATACATTTTCCGACGTTTGTTGCTTTCCCATATTTTTTTTAATCCAATCTCTCAGTTTCTACAATGATAAGAATACTACTTGATGTGCTCTTCTCAGAATTATTTCAATGCTTTAGAACCTTGGTCCTCTCGTATGGTATTGTGGTATTGTTTCCCTATTGATTTAGCTCTAGCATAAGCCCTTAAACAATTCCTAGATACTCAAATTATTTGTTTGATGGCTCCTGAGATTTCAGTTTGTTTTCTTGAGTTGACAACTTTTGGACATTCCTTTTTCTACCTTCAAAGGTACTTATCCTTCCTTGTAAAGAATTGTTTTCTAGATGACTTTATTTTCTTCCCAATGATAAGTTATTATTTTCATGGTTTCCTATCTTCAAAAGGTGTCAAGATAAGAATTTTGTCAAGATGGTTGACTACTCCTCTTTTTGAATTCTTGTTACTGTATGTTGTAGATGCTTCAAAAGGTCCTCTAACTATGATCCTTCTCTTTCTTTAGGGACACTTCTTTGCTATCTTAAAAATCCTGAGCTGAATGAGTTAAAAGGTCTTTCAATTCATTCAAATAGTCCATCATAGGATCCACAAACCTTCTTCAATATGTGACTTAAACTTTGAACTATTGGTATAATTTTCTTGGACTTGTGAACTTCTCTTATTACAATTTATGACTCTTTGAAATATCTTTGTACCTTCGACCTATGGATTGTTGAGTATGCTTAGGAATAGAATTTACTACTCTCTCAGTTCTGAGTTCTCCTTCACATTGTGACTGTTGGTTTAGGGCTTCTTGTAAAAATGCCCAAAATACAATACACTAAAACCTTACAAAAGTTAATCATATATTAACGTCCCAGCTATATGTACTAACACTCCATGCAGATATACCCATATTAGTGCACCATATTAGAATCATTAATTAATCACAAAATACATATATACATTTTCCGATGTTTGTTGCTTTCCCATTTTTTTTTAATCCAATCTCTCAGTTTCTACAAAGCTAAGAAGACTACGTGATGTGTTCTTCTCAAAATTCTTTCAATGTTTTATAACCTTGGTCCTCTTATATGGTATTGTGGTCTTGTTTCCCTATTGATTTAGCTCTATAATAATCCCTTAAACAATTCCTAGATTCTCAAATTCTTTGTTTGATGGCTCCTGAGATTTCAATTTGTTTTCTTGAGTTGACAACTTTTGGACATTCCTTTTTCTACCTTCAAAGGTACTTATCCTTCCTTGTCAAGAATTGTTTCCTAGTTGACTTTATTTTCTTCCCAATGATAAGTTATTATTTTCATGGTTTCCTATCTTCAAAAGGTGTCAAGATAAGAATTTTGTCAAGATGGTTGACTACTGCTCTTTTTGAATTCTTGTTAGTGTATGTTGTAGATGCTTCAAAAGGTCCTCTAACTATGATCCTTCTCTTTCTTTAGGGACACTTCTTTGCTATCTTAAAACTCCTGAGCTGTATGAGTTAAAAGGTCTTTCAATTCCTTCAAATAGTCCATCATAGGATCCACAAACCTTCTTCAATATGTGACTTAATCTATGAACTATTGGTACAATTTTCTTGGACTTGTGAACTTCTCTTATTACAATTTCCGACTCTTTGAAATATCTTTGTACCTTCGACTTGTGGTTTGTTGAGTATGCTTAGGAATAGAATTTACTACTCTCTCAGTTCTGAGTTCTCCTTCACATTGTGACTGTTGGTTTAGGGCTTCTTGTAACAATGCCCAAAATCATTCAAATGATAGAACCTTAATAAAACTTTAAACTGTGTGTGTAAGTATTTTTAATCAAAATACAATACACTAAAACCTTACAAAAGTTAATCATATATTAACGTCCCAACTATATGCACTAACACTCCATGCAGATATACCCATATTAGTTCACCAGATTAGAATAATTAATTAATCACAAAATACATATATACATTTTCCGATGTTTATTGCTTTCCCATTTTTTTGTAATCCAATCTCTCAGTTTCTACAAAGCTAAGAAGACTACCTGATGTGTGCTTCTCAAAATTCTTTCAATGTTTTAGAACCTCAGTCCTCTCTTATGGTATTTTGGTCTTGTTTCCCTATTGATTTAGCTCTAGACCAAGCCCTTAAACAACTCCCATATTCTTAGATTCTTTGTTTGATGGCTCCTGATATTTCAACTTGTTTTCTTGAATTGACAATTTTTGGACATTCCTTTTTCTACCTTCAAAGGTACTTATCCTTCCTTGCAAAGAATTATTTTCTAGATGACTTTATTTTCTTCCCAAGGATAAGTTATTATTTTCATGGTTTCCTATCTTCAAAAGGTGTCAAGATAAGAATTTTGTCAAGATGGTTGACTACTACTCTTTTTGAATTCTTGTTAGTGTATGTTGTAGATGCTTCAACAGGTCCTCTAACTATGATCCTTCTCTTTCTTTAGGGACACTTCTTTGCTAGCTGAAAACTCCTGAGCTGAATGAGTTAAAGGGTCTTTCAATTCCTTCAAATAGTCCATCACATGATCCACAAACCTTCTTCAAGATGTGACTTAAACTTTGAACTATTAATACAATTTTCTTGGACTTGTGAACTTCTCTTATTGCAATTTTCGACTCTTTGAAATACCTTTGTACCTTCGACCTGTGGTTTGTTGAGTATGATCAGGAATAGAATTTACTACTCTTTCAATTTTGAGTTCTCCTTCACATTGTGACGGTTGGTTTAGGGATTCTTGTAGCAATGCCCTAAATCATTCAAATGATAGAACCTTAATAAAACTTTAAACTATGTGTGTAAGTATTTTAAATCAAAATACAATATACTAAAACCTTACAAAATTTAACTATAGATTAATGTCCCAACTATATGTACTAACACTCCATGCAGGTATACCTGCCTTAGTGCACTAGATTAGAATCATTAATTAATCACAAAATACGTATATACATTTTCAAATGTTTGTTGCTTTCCCATTTTTTTAAAATCCAATCTTTGAGTTTCTACAATGCTAAGAAGACTACCTGATGTGTGCCTCTCAGAATTCCTTCAATGTTTTAAAAACTTGGTCCCCTCGTATGGTATTGTGGTCTTGTTTCCCTATTTATTTAGTTCTAGACCAAGCCCTTAAACAATTCCTAGATTCTCAGATTCTTTGTTTGATGGCTCTTGAGATTTCAGTTTGTTTTCTTGAATTGGCAGTTTTTGGACATTCCTTTCTCTACCTTCAAAGCTACTTATACTTCCTTGCAAAGAATTGTTTTCTAGATGACTTTATTTTCTTCCCAAGGATAAGTTATTATTTTCATGGTTTCCTATCTTCAAAAGGTGTCAAGATAAGTATTTTGTCAAGATGGTTGACTACTGCTCTTTTTGAATTCTTGTTAATGTATGTTGTAGATGCTTCAACAGGTCCTCTAAGTATGATCCTTCTCTTGCTTTAGGTACACTTCTTTGCTAGCTTAAAACTCCTGAGCCGAATGAGTTCAAAGGTCTTTCAATTCCTTTAAACAGTCCATCACGGATCCACAAACCTTCTTCAAGATGTGACTTAAACTTTGAACTATTACCACAATTTTCTTGGACTTGTTGCAATTTTCGACTCTTTGAAATATCTTTGTACCTTCAACCTATGGTTTGTTGAGTATGCTTAGGAATAGAATTAACTAGTCTTTCAATTCTTTGTTCTCCTTCACATTGTGACTGTTGGTTTAGGGCTTCTTGTAACAATGCCCAAAATCATTCAAATGATAGAACCTTAATAAAACTTTAAACTTTGTGTAAGTATTTTAAATCAGAATACAATATACTAAAACCTTACAAAATGTAATCATAGATTAAAGTCCCAACTATATGTATTAACACTCCATGCTGATATACCCGGCTTAATGCACCATATTAGAATCATTAATTAATCACAAAATATTTATATACATTTTCCGATATTTGTTGCTTTCCCATTTTTTTAATCCAATCTCTCAGTTTCTAGAATGCTAAGAAGACTACCTAATGTGTGCTTCTCAAAATTCTTTTAATGTTTTAGAACCTTGGTTCTCTCGTATGGTATTGTGGTCTTGTTTCCCTATTGATTTAGCTCTGGACCAAGCCCCTAAACAATTCCCAGGTTCTTAGATTCTTTGTTTGATGGCTCCTAAGATTTATGTACTTCGAACCTCTAAAAAACTCTTAAAGTTATACATAAGTCTTTGATCTCAGATTCTCATGCATAGGACTTCGATCTCATGTTTAGCTGAATGTGTTCAATGTAATTTTCACAAAAATGATTTAGAGTAGGTATTTTTCTAGGTCGGCTTCCTTGGAAACTTCCTCTCCTCCTTCAATGGTATGGTAATCTTCAACTGCCTTATGACCGACCTTAGCTCTGATACCATGTTGAGAAATCAATGTATGTAGATATTAGGGTTTTTATTCCTCTTTTTTGATAATTACCTATGATATGTGATGGTTTTGCCTACTTCTTTATTATGTTGTCATTCATCAAGCAATTACCAAATCAAAAATACATGTAGATCACAAAAAAAAGAGACACAAGATGTAGGCACTTAGTCAAGGAAAGGCCCCTCTCCTAAGGAAAAACCCAGTCAAACCTTTCTTCTCTAATAAAACCAAGTAAAAGTGATACAATCCAATACCTTTTGACCAAGAAAATACCTCCTCCAATCACCAAGTCAACCCTCTTTTCAAATAGATAAAGTATGCCAAATTCAACAAGAGTCAACACCCTTAAGATTTGCTCGGACTCGAATTTTTTCCTCCTACAACTAAAAATTTCAGACATATAGTCATTATAGAAATTTCATCCCCTGCAACTTGCATAAAATCCATAGAAAATTCGCCTGTGTGAAAGAGAGATGCCCAAAACTTTGATTTTTGTTCTTCCTTTGATTTTTCCTTGTTGTCCTTGACTTCACAGTTCTTTTTCTTGTTACTTCACTATAGATCAAAATTATGGATGTATAGATTCCAAATAGGTTGAATTATACTTCTATTTATATTTCTTCCACAGGGTCAAATTGCTCCAAAGAAGGCAGACTTCATCAAGGGAGCCGACCTGGTGAGGAGGTGAAACATGACTGTTTTGACTAAAAATTATTGGAGTCCTTGAGCTCCAAGACATTTACTGTGATAAGACAATGTTAAACACATTTCAAATAACAAAGTGATCAAATTTTATCAGATCCCTCACATTCTAGAAGATCTAGCGATGGTTGTTTTATGATAATGGATGGTGGTCAACATGTTTCATAAGGAAATATGGTTAGTGGATAATGGAGTAACTACTCAAAAAGTAAAAGTTCATATGTTGACACATGTATATATAAAACTATTTGGATTTTTTTGAGGTTGAAACTACTTTATAATACCACTAGCTTTGTCTAAAAAGGGTGATGTCTAATTGTCCTTATCCATAGTTATTTCCTACTAATAATTGCATTTATGTTGCATGTATTACTAAGTGTATTGTCCCATGCATGAATATTTCATTGTTTGATGTAGGTATGATCAACTATGTTAGCTAAAGTTTAAGTCATCAAAAAATTCTCCATCATTAGCCTTCGAGGCAAAGGGCATTGAGAGAAGCTTGGTGAAAGGAAAGTTTGGTATATTGAATCCTTTCCAAATATCTAATTAATTACAAAGTTAGATTAATTTTTGAGAGTGTTTTAATGACAAAAATATTAATCTAAGGTTCATTTGGTTTTAAAGAAAAAACACTCAACCTTAGTTTCATTTTTTAAAATCTCACTCAGATAATGTTATTTTTCTTCATAGAGAAGTTCTTGATACATGTGTTTTAGTATGATTATTGAAAAACACAAGGATCCACTTGGAACCTTTTTAACACTAGTTCAAACTGATTTTTAGACTTAGCTCACAATGATCACATTTTTTACTAGCACGGTTCCTAATGTCAATTCGAAACATCTATTGCTTCTAACTAATGCATTTTTTCCTTTTTGTCTCAGGGAGATTGCCATGCTACCTTCAACTTTACAATAGTTATGGACATTCTATTTATATTTCTTTGTCAAAATAATGGATGGGAAATTAGTATCCCATCTTCAGAACAGTTCAAAAGTACTCTGCAAATTTAATAATTTTGTATGCCTATTTGTTTCTAATATTATTCTCTCTTCTGCAAGAGCCCTTTGATTTGATTTTATATCTGTTACCTATTTTTTGGCAATTTCCATGTGATGGTGTAGTTGTTAGAGGACGAGGTTATGGGATAATAAGCACTTGTGTAGACCGGAACAATGAACTTTCTATGTAATCTACAACCCATTATCCTTTCCCTTAGATAAAGGTATCATGAAATACTTAAATAAACTACCATACTTGAATAAAATGTAAAAAATCAGACCATGATGAGTAGATTATGTGTTGTAAACTCATCTAATAACTATAGATCATTAAAGTTGAAAAACACCAATCATAATTTATATTAGGGATGCCCCAACCAACAAACACATACTTCTACTAAAATAAAATAGAAAACATGGACTTCTAAACATGCAAAATATTATCTTTACTTTTTTATTAAATCTGAAAATAGAAATCGAAAGCAACAAATGCAAACTCATTCTTTAACCTCAAAATTGTGAAACTGCTTTTCTTTTGTAAACTAGGAATATAAGAGGTACAATCAGTTTGGATGCATGCCCAACATCACCTCTACTGGGTGTAAGAACTCCTAATCCTAGTGAACCTGGCTTCAGAGATAACTGAGTCAAAAGGGGAGTGTGCTCTCCTAGAGATTTGTGACTTTCATTAAGTTGGGAAACCTCATGCATGCGTGCCCCTTCTATCTCAAGGAACTGTGCAATATATTTGTACATGCAAAACTAATTAAGACAAAACAATGATTTAGAATTGATTAGTGGCCACGAGACAAATTTTTGGTTGTTAGAGTTAGAATCTCAGCTTACTAGATTCCCACAGCTCTGACTTATGTTTAAGATTCTAAACTCTTAGCAAAATAATATCATCTTGTATGACACTCGGCTTATTGGATGATTTAAGTCAGGGAGTGCATTTATATCTTAAAATTATCCACTGAACTTGGTGGTACAGTTTCATGTTCTCCTAGTAAAATGGTATTGTCCACAAGTCATAAGATTGCATAGTTAGATACAAGGACTCTTATCTAATGGGTTGTCTAGCCCTTAGAGCTCTGTGCTTGAGCTTATTGATATTTTTCCAAGTTGAATGCCAACTCTTTGATGTTTAGCCAAAGCAGATTGATGTTTCATCAAGGTTCATGGTCATACTAGTTGTCTGCTTCTACTTGTATGTGTCCTCCATTTCATCAAAGATTCTATCCCATATTAGACTTGTGGCTACTAAATGGCCTCACTAATATATTGTTCTAGGAAAATCCAACTAAGCAGAGTTTGGTTGATTGTGCTCATACATGTTTGTACATCTTTGGTTCTACGTTAGATGTTTGGAATAGTGACAATGAGACAAATTTTTGGTTGTTAGAGTTAGAATCTTAGCTTACTAGATTCCCACAACTTTTACTTATATTTGAGATTGTGAACTCTTAGAAAAATAATTTCATCTTTTATGACACTCATCGTAT
Organism: Pinus taeda; assembly: GCA_000404065.3. Lineage (NCBI taxonomy): Eukaryota > Viridiplantae > Streptophyta > Pinopsida > Pinales > Pinaceae > Pinus > Pinus taeda. The sequence continues at coordinate 13,053 of APFE030570850.1, forward strand.
TCGATGATTTAAGTTAGGGAGTGCATTTATATCTTAAAATTATCCACTCAGCATGGTGGTATAGTTTCATGTTGTCCTATTAAAATGGTCTTGTCCATACGTCATAAGATTGCATAGTTAGATACAAAGACTCTTATCCGATGGGTCATTTGGCCTTTAGAGCTCTAGGCTTGAGCTTATTGATATGTTGCCAAGTTGAATGCCAACTCTTGGATGTTTAGCTAAAGCAGATTGATGTGTCATCAAGGTTCATGGTCATACTAATTGTCTGCTTCTACTTGTATCTGTCATCCATTTCATCAAAGATTCATTTCATCAAAAAGTTTGTCCCATATCGAACTTGTGGCTAGTAAATGGCCTTACTAACATACTGTTCTAGGAAAATCCTGAAACTGTGAGAAGAGCATGTAATCATGTGTTCTCTTCTTCTCCTCTTTCATTTTACCCAAGGGTCACATTGGATTTTCATGTTCAAGTGAGTCCTATGACATTTCTCTTCCTCTGTCCTTCATGCCAAACTTTGGATGAGAATAGAGAAAATTTTCTCTTGGAAGTTAGATAGGATTTCCTCCTCATGCGACAAATTCTGCATCTTAGGCCCCTCCTATCGCCACTGGTTATTCTATTTTGGTAGTTGAAACTTTATTGAATCATTCTATGCACACGCAATATTGCCGCTAGACTTGGAGACTGTTTTTCTTTGTAGTGCTACTCCTTTCTCATGGTACATATATTTTATTTGTAAGTCACTCTAAGGAAGTGGATTGAGTTAGTTTTGGGCATTAACCTTGCTCTAATATAGATCTGCTAAATGGCCTTACTAACATACTTTTCTGGAAAAATCTAGCTAAGCAGAGTTTTGTTGATGTTGCTCATACATGTTTTTACATCTTTGGCTCTAAATTAGATGCTTGGATTAGTAACAACGAGACAAAGTTTGGTTGTTAGTGTTAAAATCTTAGCTTACTAGGTTCCCATAGCTTTGACTTATGTTTGAGATTCTGAACTCTTAGAAAAATAATGTCATCTTGTATGACACTCATCTTATTCGATGATTTAAGTCAGGGAGTGCATTTATATCTTAAAATTATCCACTCAGCTTGGTCGTATAGTTTCATGTTGTCCTAGTAAAATGGTCTTGTCCATAAGTCAGAAGATTGCATAGTTATATACAAAGACTCTTATCTGATGGGTCGTTTGGCCTTTAGAGTTCTATGCTTGAGCTTATTGATATGTTTCCATGTTGGATGCCAACTTTTGGATGTTTAGCCGAAGCAGATTGATGTGTCATCAACGTTCATGGTCATACTAATTGTCTACTTCTACTTGTATGTGTCCTCCATTTCATCAAAGATTTGTTTCATCAAAAAGTTTGTCGCATATTGGACTTGTGGCTAGTAAATGGTCTTACTAACATACTGTTCTAGGAAAATCCTGAAACTCTAAGAGGATCATGTAATCATGTCCTCTCTTCTCCTCCTCTTTCATTTCACCCAAGGTTCACATTGGATTTTCATGTTCAAGTGAGTGTTATGACCTTTCTCTTCCTCTTTTTTTTATGACAAACTGTGGATGAGAATAGAACAAATCTTCTCCTAGAAGTCAAATAGGATTTCCTCCTCATGCGCAAATTATGCATCTTAGAGCCCTCCTATGACCACTAGTTATTCTATTTTGGTAGTTGAAACTTTATTGAATCATTCTATGCGCACACAATATTTGCCTCTGGACTTGAATACTTTTTTTCTCTGTAGTGCTACTCCTTTCTCTTGGTATGGATATTTGAGTTGTAAGTCACTCTAGGGAAGTGGATTAAGTTAGTTTTGGGCATTAACCTTGCCCTAATACAGATTTGCTAAATGGCCTTACTAACATACTATTATGGGAAAATCTAGCTAATTAGAGTTTGGTTGATGGTGCTCATACATGTTTGTACATTTTTGGCTCTACGTTAGATGATTGGATTAGTGACAACGAGACAAATTTTTGGTTGTTAGAGTTAGAATCTCAGCTTACTAGATTCCCACATCTTTGAATTATGATTGAGATTCTGAACTCTTAGAAAAATAATGTCATCTTGTATGACACTCATCTTATTCGATGATTTAAGTTTGGAAGTGCATTTATATCTTAAAATTATCCACTCAGCTTGGTGGTATAGTTTCATGTTGTCCTAGTAGGTCTTGTCCATAAGTCATAAGATTGCATAGTTAGATACAAAGACTCTTATCCAATGGGTCATTTGGCCTTTAGAGATCTATGCTTGAGCTTATTGATATGTTGCCAAGTTGAATGCCAACTCTTGGATGTTTAGCTGAAGAAAGTTGACGTGTCATCAAGGTTCATGGTCATACTAATTGTATGCTTCTACTTGTATGTGTCCTCCACTTCATCAAAGATTCATTTCATCAAAAAGTTTGTCCCATATAGGACTTGTGGCTAATAATGGCCTTACTAACATACTATTCTAGGAAAATATTGAAACTATGAGAAAAACATGTAATCATGTGCTCTCTTCTTCTCTTATTTCATTTTACCCAAGGTTCACATTGGATTTTCATATTCAAGTGAGTCCTATGACCTTTATCTTCCTCTATTTTTCATGCCAAACTATGGATGAGAATAGAGAAAATTTTCTCGTGGAAGTAAGATAGGATTTCCTCCTCATGTGACAAATTTTGCATCTTAGAGCCCTCCTGTTGCCACTGGTTATTCTATTTTGGTAGTTGAAACTTTATTGAATCATTCTATGCACACCCAATATTTTCCTCTGGACTTGGAGATTGTTTTTCTCTATAGTGCTACTCCTTTCTCTTGGTATGGATATTTCAGTTGTAAGTCACTCCGAGGAAGTGGATTGAGTTAGCTTTGGGAATTAACCTTGCCATAATACAAATCTGCTAAATGGCCTTACTAACATACTGTTCTGGGAAAATCCAGCTAACCAGAGTTTGGTTGATGGTGCTCATACATGTTTTTAAATCTTTGGCTCTACCTTAGATGCTTGGATTAGTGACAACGAGATAAATTTTGGTCGTTAGAGTTAGAATCTCAGCTTACTAGATTCCCACAACTTTGACTTATGTTTGAGATTCTAAACTCTTAAAAAAATAATGTCACCTTGTATGGAACTCATCTTATTTGATGATTTAAGTCATGGAGTGCATTTATATTTTAAAATTATCCACTCAGCTTGGTGGTATAGTTTCATCTTGTCCTAGTAAAATGGTCTTGTCCATAAGTCATAAGATTGCATAGTTAGATACAAATACTCTTATCCAATGGGTCATCTATCTTTTAGATCTCTATGCTTGATCTTATTGATATGTTTCCATGTTGGATGCCAACTCTTGGATGTTTAGCCGAAGCAGATTGATGTCTCATCAAGGTTCATGGTCATACTAATTGTCTGCTTCTACTTGCATCTATCCTCCATTTCATCAAAGATTCATTTCATCAAAAATTTTGTCCCATATTGTACTTGTGGCTAGTAAATGGCCTTAATAACATATTGTTGTAGGAAAATCCTGAAACTGTGAGAGGAGCATGTAATCATGTGCTCTCTTCTTCTCCTCTTTCATTTTACCCAAGGTTCACATTGGATTTTCATGTTCAAGTGAGTCGTACGACATTTTTCTTCCTATGTTTTTCATGACAAACTGTGGATGAGAATAGAGCAAATTTTGTCCGGAAGTCAGGTAGGATTTCCTCCTCATGCAACAAATTATGCATCTTAGACCCCTCCAGTCGCCATTGGTTATTCTATTTTGGTAGTTGAAACTTTATTGAATCAATCTACGCACACACAATATTTGCCTCTGGAATTGGAGACTTTTTTTTCTCTGTAGTGCTACTCCTTTCTCTTAGTATGGATATTTCAGTTGTAAGTCACTCTAAGAAGTGGATTGAGTTAGTTTTTGGCATTAACCTTGCCCTAATACAGATATGCTAAATCGCCTTACTAACATACTCTTATGGGAAAATCCAGCTAATTAGAGTTTGGTTGATGGTGCTCATACATGTTTTTACATCTTTGGCTCTATGTTAGATGCTTGGATTAGTGACAACAAGACAAATTTTTGGTTACTAGAGTTATAATCTCAGCTTACTAGATTCCCACAGCTTTGACTTATGTTTGAGATTCTGAACTCTTAGAAAAATAATTTCATCTTGTATGACACTCATCCTATTCAATGATTTAAGTCAGGGAGTGCATTTATATCTTAAAATTATCCACTCAGCTTGGTGGTATAGTTTCATGTTGTCCTAGTAAAATGGTCTTGTCCATAAGTCATAAGATTGCATAGTTAGATACAAAGACTCTTATACGATGGGTCATCCGGGCTTTAGAGCTCTATGCTTGAGCTTATTGATATGTTTCCAAGTTGAATGCCAACTCTTGGATGTTTAGCCAAAGTATATTGATGTGTTCAAGGTTTATGGTCATACTAATTGTCTGCTTCTACTTGTATGTGTTCTCAATTTAATCAAAGATTGATTTCATCAAAAATTTTGTCCCATATCAAACTTGTGGCTAATAATGGCCTTACTAACATATTGTTCTAGGAATATCCCAAAACTGTGAGAAGAGAATGTAATCATGTTCTCTCTTATTCTCTTCTTTCATTTTACCTGAGGTTCACATTGGATTTTCATGTTGAAGTGAGTCTTAGGACCTTTCTCTTCCTCTGTTTTTCATGCCAAACTATGGATGAGAATAGAGAAAATTTTCTCCTGGAAGTAAGATAGGATTTCCTCCTCATGCAACAAATTCTGCATCTTAGACCCCTCCTGTCACCACTGGTTATTCTATTTTAATAGTTGAAAGTTTATTAAGTCATTCTATGCACACCCAATATTTTCCTCTAGACTTGGAGACTATTTTTCTCTATAGTGCTACTCCTTCCTCTTGGTACAGATATTTCAGTTTTAAGTCACTCTAAGGAAGTGGATTGACTTAGTTTTGGGCATTAACCTTTCCCTAATACAAATCTGCTAAATGGCCTTACTAACATATTGTTCTGGGAAAATCCAGCTAACCAGAGTTTGGTTGATGGTGGTCATACATGTTTTTAGATCTTTGGCTCTACATTAGATGCTTGGATTAGCGACAACGAGACAAATTTTTGGTTGTTAGAATTAGAATCCCAACTTACTATATTCCCACAGCTTTTACTTATGTTTGAGATTTTGAACTCTTAGAAAAATAATGTCATCTTGTATGACACTCATCTTATTTGATGATTTAAGTCAGGAAGTGCATTTATATCTTAAAATTATTCACTCATCTTGGTGGTATAGTTTCATGTTGTCTTAGTAAAATGATCTTGTCCATAATTCATAAGAATGCATAGTTAGATACAAAGACTCTTATCCGATGGGTTGTCTGGCCTTTAGAGCTCTATGCTTGAGCTTATTGATATGTTGCCAAGTTGAATGCAAATTGTTGGATGTTTAGCCAAAGCAGACTGATGTGTCATCAAGGTTCATGGTCATAATAATTGTCTACTTCTACTTGTATGTTTTCTCCATTTCATCAAAGATTCATTTCATCAAAAATTTTGTCCCATATCAAACTTGTGGCTAATAAATGGCCTTACTAACACATTGTTCTAGGAAAATCCTGAAACTGTGAGAAGGGCATGTAATCATGTGCTCTCTTCTTCTCCTCTTTCATTTTACCCAAGGTCCACATTGGATTTTCATGTTCAAGTGAGTCCTATGACCTTTCTCTTCCTCTATTTTTCATGCCAAACTGTGGATGAGAATAGAGCAAATTTTCTCCTAGAAGTCAGATAGGATTTCCTCCTCATGCGACAAATTCTGCATCTTAGACCCCTATTGTTACCACTGCTTATTATATTTTGGTAGTTGAAACTTTATTGAATCATTCTATGCACACGCAATATTTGCCTCTAGACTTGGAGACTGTTTTGCTCTTTAGTGCTACTCCTTTCTCTTGGTGCGGATATTTCAGTTGTAAGTCACTCTAAGGAAGTGGATTGAGTTAGTTTTGGGCATTAACCTTGCCCTAATATAGATATCCTAAATGGCCTTATTAACAGACAGTTATGGGAAAATGCAGCTAAGCAGAGTTTTGTTGATGGTGCTCATACATGTTTGTACATATTTGGCTCTATGTTAGGTGCTTGGATTAGTGACAACGAGACAAATTTTTGGTTTTTAGAGTTAGAATCTCAACCCACTAGATTCCCAAAACTTTGACTTATTTTTGAGATTCTGAACTCTTGGAAAAATAATGTCATCTTTTATGACACTCATCTTATTCGATGATTTAAGTTAGGGAGTGCATTTATCTTAAAATTATCCACTCAACTTGGTGGTATAGTTTCATGTTGTCCTAGTAAAATGGTCTTGTCCATAAGTCATAAGATTGCATAGTTAGATATAAAGACTCTTATCCGATGGGTCATCTGGCCTTTAGAGCTCTACGCTTAAGCTTATTGATATGTTACCAAGTTGGATGCTAACTCTTGGATGTTTAGCCGAAGCAGATTGATGTGTCATCAAGGTTCATGGTCATACTAATTATCTACTTCTACTTGTATGTGTCCTCCATTTCATCAAAGATTCATTTCATCAAAAAGTTTGTCCCATATCGAACTTGTGGCTAGTAAATGGCCTTACTAACATATTGTTCTAGGAAAATCCCGAAACTGTGAGAAGAGCATGGATCTATGTGCTCTCTTCTTCTCCTCTTTCATTTTACCCAAGGTTGACATTGGATTTACATGTTCAAGTGAGTCCTATGACCTTTCTCTTCCTCTATTTTAACTGTGAATGAGAATAGAGAATTTTTTCTCTTTGAAGTTTGATAGGATTTCCTCCTCATGCGACAAAATCTGCATCTTAGACCCCTCCTATCGCCACTAGTTATTCTATTTTGGTAGTTGAAAATTTATTAAATCATCCTATGCACACACAATATTTTCCTCTAGACTTGGAGACTGTTTTTCTTTGTAGTGCTACTCCTTTCTCTTGGTACGGATATTTCAGTTGCAAGTCACTCTAAGGAAGTGGATTGAGTTAGTTTCGGGCATTAACCTTGCCCTAATATAGATCTGCTGCATTGAGTTTAGAAATTTGAACTTATAGCATGGGTTATCTAGAATACTTGCCCCTTTGCTTAGTTTTAGTTGTGATCTCAGAAGTCCTGTATTCTTGTAAATGTTTCCTTAAATCAATTTTTAGCTCGGTGACCTCCTCCATATTCTTGTGAGTTACTTGTGATTCAACTACCACAGTGTCTATTAGAGGTTTCCTTTCATCTCCCTTGATGATATTTGGCTCTTCTTTGAATTAGTTTGATCTTTGAGATCCTCTATTAGCAAGTGTGTTTGAGACTTTACTGGCACTGATGCCATGATCTAATGTTTTACGCTAGTAGAAATGCCATTGTACAACCTTTTGAGTGTGCTGGTCTCTTTTAACCCTTTGGATGAAGGTTTATTGGCATTATTCCTGGGTCGTTTCTTCTTTAAAGGCTTGATCTTTATGAGGATGAATTTGGCTCGAATTCCACCACTTTCCTCTTTATTTGATCTCTCACGAAAATCCGACTTGGAGCTTTTGTCTGCATTGTAGGAAGCAGATCTCTTTAAAGTGGGTTCTCCTCCTTCAACTTCTTTTTTAGTTTTAGTCTCAACAATGCTACCACTAAAATTCTCTTTACCTTCAAGTATAACTTGTGCAAAGTGTGGATCATCAAGCATACATTCTAACTCATTTCTAGCTGTAACCCCCTTGACACCAGCTGGCCTAGACAAAATTAAACCAGATTGTGATCGAGATTCATCACAAGAAACCTATGACTTGGAGTGAGAAACCATAACAAAACTATGATCTTTGATAGCAATTGAACCACAAGATATCAATTGTATGAGGATAGTGGAGGCTTTGGTTTGTGTAGGCATAAAATAGGTCTCTCCTTCAACAAATTGACATCTTAAAGTGCATGCCTTGCCGTTGGATTTCATTTTGGAATCTGGACACTCTGGAGAATTTCTTGAAGAAGATGGAGGAGATACCCCACCTCCACTAAACTATGTGGGAATCTATTATTCATGTTGGTTCTCCTTGGATTGAATCAAACTTGAGTTACATTATTCTTCTTCCCCTTCTTCAGTAGAGACTCCTTTGGTACACCTGACTCTTCTTTCTTCTATCTGTGCTATCCCTTTTTTGGGTAATGTTGTATTTGATTTAATGTGTTCTATCCTTATTTAGTGTTATAATTATCCATTTTATTAGTAGTTGGATTGACAACAAGTGGCATAAAAGATTATTCCTATCACATCTACAAGTTGGTAAGTGAAGCAAGGTAGATGGGAAGCTTATCATTAAGGAAACACACAAAGAAATTGAAATAGAAACCAACCATTAAAAAAAACATTGATATTTTAAACAGAGATCTTATCTTAAGGCATATAATAAAGCTAATTTAAAGATACAATTTGATTTTAATAGCAAGAAAAATTTTTGTGAAATGTTTATGGGAGAGGAAAGTCTAGAATAAGGGCTAGAAATGCCTCAGAAATATTTTCTGGCCATTTCATGATTTTGGCAAGAATTTTCTACAAAATCAAAATGCTTTTTATCATTAATGATGGATCCCATGATCAACCATTATTTTAAATTTTAAAGTGGAAAAAAGGATGAAGAGAAACTCCCAAATCCTAAAATCGATGCCAAATTTTTTCCAGGAAAGATAGGGCTTATACATTGTAAATACAGAGCAAACCCTCCATTTTTCTTCATTGATATCTTACAAGGACCTTGTGCATTTTGTGAATAGACTTCATGTTTGCACACTTTGGGAGATGCTTTTGATATGCAAGGTGAGACAGTTAAATAGTAAGAGATGTTTTCTAAGATTTTAGAGGGTTTCATGAATCTGGACCATTAGGCTTTTTCGTTCTTGAAATTTTCCTTCTTCATAAGGATAATATAATTTGCTTGTTTGAATGCCTCCATGTGGGAGACTTAAAGACCTTAGTAAAACATACTGAGAGAGAACTAACCTCTTAGGAGGTATGTCACAAAGCTACAAAGCTTATAAGGAGGAAGGTTTTGAGGGCATAGGTCGGTCTATGTGGGTAGTTTTATCAAGGATCCATGTTTATCTTTTACAAGGCAGTACATGGATTAAGTGTTGTCAAAGAACCATAAAGTCAAAAGATGAATGCCAATTATAAAGAAACAGCAACAGTTATGTTGGGCCAGGGAAAGAGCAAAATAAGAGTTGGAGCTTGATTAACCTCTTCATCAAACATCATAAAGCCAATGATTGTAGAGGGAGACAAGAAAAAGGAAAAATGCCAAATGGTTGGAGGAAGTTGTCTTCATTGTTTACTAATACTCGATCAATTTTATTAGACTTGCAAGTACTAGGCGAGTCTTAAATTGCTTTTCACGTTTGATGCGATAGCCAACCTGGAGATAAGAACCAAGTATAAAAAGTCATTAGTATCATCCAAAAATCTGATTTCATGTGGAGGAGGCTTTTCATCAGAGTTACAGTTGTGTAATAATATAATTCCTTTTTACATCAATATTCAGAGCACTTTTAAGAATCTGATTAAGATTTGAAAGGTTAATATGTTGGTCAGTTGGTTTATATTTCTTTCTTAATTCATATTGTAGTTCAAGATCCATGGTGTCTGGAATCTACATATAAATTTTGAAACTTTGTACGACAATGTATCTAAACCTTAAAGTAAATTTAAAATTCCACATTTGTCTATTTAATACTAATTATTTACATTATTGTTTATTTTGATGTTTATGAAGTGGATTTATCATGGAATGAATTATTTTACATTTTTTAAATTTGAGTATATTGTGAGTATATTTTCATTTGTTGAGTTTTATGATGAATCTTCATGAGTTATTCCCAAGTCTAAGTCACACTCGTGAGGGCATGACAACGAGAGAGTGCCAAGGTGTTCTAGTGAATGTAAGGTTCCCAAGTCATGGAAAAATTTAATGCTAGTTGTGAGGTCATGACTACTAAGGTGTGTTAGGGAATGCTAGGACATGCTAAATTGTGCTAGATAGTACGAAGACATGCCAAACAAGCTAAGATGTTCCAAGTGCTAAGGCATGCCAAGATGTACAAGGGTTCCAAGTCCCTACCTCATTTTCTTCCATATGTTATCCACTTATGACATTTACTTTGCAATATTTGGTTAATTTGTTAATTATAGGTCATTTATAGGTTATAAATATCTTCAGAGTTTCACTTCTAATTGAGTATTCAACTAAACATATTGATTCTCTTATACATAACTATTTTTCCCTCCACCCACTTTTCATAACATCAATAACCATTAGGTAGGGAACTGCAGCTTCGATGTTTCTTTGATTGTTTAGTAAAATATTGCCAAGACTTTAATTTATTGAAAGTTGTAGAATTTACAATTTATGAAGTTTCAAGGTGTAATTTTAAAAAGTATAATCCTTTAAAGGGTGCTAGCTCAAGGGAAGAGCACCTGCTTTACAAACAAGAGGTTGGTGGTTTGATTCCATCGTGCCTTGACATCCATATGGAATGGCGGCGATCAATTTTTGGTGATGGAGGCTCTTTTGACCATCACCAATGAGCTTTGGTGACATTTTTCGACCCTCACCAAAAATATGAAATGGTGATGGTCAATGAATGCCACCATATATACACATCAATAATGACGACCCTCAAAGGTCCATACCCATAAATCATTGTTGTTGATATGAAATGGTGATGGTCATTGTCCATCATTATAGTCATTATTTGTGACAGACTTTGAATGTCACCACAACACTTATACTTCTACCAATGCGACCTTTGGTGATGGTCAACGAACGTCACCATATATATGCATCAATAGTGACGGCCATTAAATATCCATCACAATAAATCATTGTTGTTCATATGAAATGGTGGCGGTCACTATCCATCATTATAATTAATATTTGTGATGGACCTTGAATGTCACCATAACACCTATACTTTTGGCAACACCACCTTTGGTGATGTTTAGTTTTTGGTGACGGAGGATATGGTCCATCACCATTTCTCATATGTAATGGTGATGATTTCTATCCGTCATTATAAATCATTATTGGTGACGAACTTTGAATGTCACTACAACACCTATACTTTTGGCGACGCCACCTCTGGTGACGTTCAGTTTTTGGTGACAAAGGCTATGGCCTGTCACCATTACTCATATGAAATGGTGATGGTCACTATATGTCATTATAAATCATTATTGGTGACAAATTTTGTATGTCACTACAACACCTATACTTTTTGCGATGCCACCTTTGGTGACGTTCAGTTTTTGGTGAGGAATGCTCTTTTGACCATCATCAATAAGCTTATGGTGACATTTTTCGCCCCTCACCTATGTCCTTTTTTCTTGTAGTGTATCATTGGGATCGTACAATATGTTGTTGGGTATGGACTAGTTGTACCTTCATAGGACCAAAGTGGATTGTTATGACAAATCCATTGAGTGCTTGGATGACAATGGAGAAAAGAGAGTCTTACAAGGCAAGAAGAAGGAAACATTAGTTAGAATGGTGAAAACTATGGAGACAAAGTACAGTCATAGAAAAGGGAGTGTTTTATTTGTAGTGTGTATTTCTAGTGATAAAATTAAGGATGTTGAGGATGCAGAGGTATTGAGAGGGTACCCAATCTTACAACAGTTTCAGGATGTATTTACCACAGATATTTTAGAGTTTCCACCTCGTAGGCAAGTGGATTTTCAAATTGAGTTGGTACTAGGGGATGTGCTAACATCAAAGGCACCTTACAGGATGAGCACACCAGAGTTAATAGAGCTAAAGTTGCCGTTGAAGGAAATGCTTGATAATGGATACATTAGGACAAGTGTATCACCTTAGGGTGCACTGGTATTGCTTGTAAAGAATAAGGATGGTACTATTAGGTTATGCATTGATTACAATAAGTTGAATAAGGTTACAATTAAGAATAGATATTCATTGCTTAGGATTGATGATTTCTTCGATCAATTGAAGGGAGCAACAATGTTCTCAAATATTGATCTGAGATCAGGATATCATCAGGTACTGATTAAAGAAGAGGAAATTTACAAGACAACTTTATGAACTAGGTATGGGAATTATGAGTTCATTGTAGTTCCATTTGGTTTGACTAATGCTACAACTACCTTTATGTGATTGATGAATAGTGTGTTGCATCATTATCTGGACAATTTTGTTATTGTATCCATTAATGACATCTTGATATATTCTAAAAATGAGGAAGAACGTGTTGAGCATTTAGCACCAGTGTTGAGGTTGCTAAGAGAGCATCAGTTGTATGCTAAGCTTAGCAAATGTAGTTTATTTTAGACAAAGGTACATTACTTGGGACATGTTGTCTCCAAGGAAGGCATAGTAGTGGATCTAGAGAAGATAAGGGTTATCATGGAGTGGGCAACTCCTAAAAATGTGGATGAGGTAAGACATTCATCGGGTTAGCAGGTTACTATGGGAGGTTCATCAAGATTTTTTCTCACATTTCAGATCTTACCACGCAACTACAAAGGAAAGGAAATAAATCTCAATGACAGAGGAATGTGCAACAAGCTTTGAGAAGTTGAAGTAGTTGTTGACAAATGATCCTGTGTTAAAGATTGCAAATCTAAACAAAGAGTTTGTGGTATGCACAGATGCTTGCAAGAGAGGACTTGGTGGATTCCTTATGCAATAGGGATAGGTAGTATGTTATGAATCACATAAACTAAATGATCACAAGAAGAATTATGTGATACATGATCTTGAGTTGGCAGTGATCATCCATGTGTTGACTATGTGGATGCACTATCTTCTTGGCAGGAGGTTTTTATTAATGAGTGATCACAGTGGGTTGAGATAATTATTTAATCAGTGGAATTTTGATGCTATATAAGCAATATGGTTGCCCACAATCAGTGAGTTTGATTTTGAGATCAGGTACATCAAGGGTATGGAGAAAAGGGTTACAAATTCTCTTAGTAGGCAGATATAGGTGAATCATATTGCAACTATGAGTTCTTATGGGATGGACTTACATGATCAGATATTGCAAGAAGGTCAACATAATGAAAGGTACATGGAGCTTATGTATAGGTTGCAGTAGGGTACATGTGATCAATATGTGGACTATCATATCTCAACAAATGGCTTGATCAGATTTAGGGACATGATATATCTGCTAGACAGTAGTGAGCACAAGAATACTATCTTGCGATAATTTCATGCAAAACCGTTTTCAAGTCACAAACACTACCAAAATACATTGACAATAGTGAAGAGGTTTTATCATTGGCCGAATATGAAAAAAGACGTGGTAGAGTTTGTGCCTATATGTTTGCACTGTCAGTAGGTGAAAGAAGAATGTAAGCATATAGGTGGATTACTACAACCGATTTTGATTCCAGAGTAGAAGTGGGAGGTCATTTCCATGGATTTAATCACAAGTTTGATGAGGACATCCAGAAATCATGATTCCATCATGTTTGTGGTGGACATGTTGACAGAGGTAGCGCACTTCATTCCAATGAAGTCTGCTTATTCATCTAATGATGTAGCATGGGTCTTCATTTAATATGTAGTGATACCGCATGGTGTTTTGAATAATGTTGTGTCATACAAGGATGCTAATTTCACTTCCAAGTTTTGGAAGGAGTTTTTTGCAGGATTGGGGACAAAGTTGGCCTTCAATACAACTTATCATCCACAGAAATATGGACAAATAGAGAGTGTCAAAAAGATATTGGAGGACATGTTGAGGATGTATGTGATGCATCAACAACAGAAGTGGGAAGAGTATCTTCCACTAGTTGAGTTTGCTTATTGCAATGGGTATCAGGAATCTTTAAGGATGAGTACGTTTGAGGAATTTTATGGGTAGAGTTGTAATACTCCCGTTAGTTGGAGTGATCTAGTGAATAAGATGTTTATTAGAATGGATATGTTGGCAGATATGGAACATGAAATCTGGGTAATCAAGAAGAAACTGAAGGCATAAAAAGACAGATAAAAATTTTATGTAGATTGGAACAGGTTATTTAAGGAGTTTCAGGTTGGGGAATAGATGTATTTGCACATCAAGCCAAAGAAGACCTCCTTCAGGATTAGATCGTGTGCCAAGTTGGTACCATAGTTTTGCGGACCTTTTAATATTATTGAAAGGATTGGACTAGTAGCTTATTGACTTGTATTACCTTTAACAGTGAAAGTCTATGATATTTTCCATGTGTCATTGCTTAATAAGTATGTTAAATATGTTTATCATGTGATTGATTGGTCTATATTGCAGGTGGAGCTAGATGGATAATTTCGGTTGGAACCTCAATGTATATTGTAGAGAAATATGCTCTTGCTCCATAATCAAGTAGGTTAAAGTGCAATGGAAGAAATTTAGTCCCCATGAAGCTACATGGGAGATGTCAAATCATATGTGGGTTATGTATTCTTCATTATTCGCTAGTTGAGCGAATGTTTATGACATATGTTGTGGTGTGATGTTTTGTTATATGTATATGGATGTAAATACCACCATGAGTTGCATTATAAAGCTCCAAGAAGCAGTATGGGTTTCATGTTGTTATGTTTTCATGTTGGTTTTTTCCCCAAGCTTTTTTAAGGCAACCATGGTTCACGGTCACTAAGTGGCCGCTACATCCACGAGCAGTAATCCATACAGATCCATCAAATTTGGCCTAATATATTGGGCCTAACCCTAAGGGAATTGAGGATATTTGACCTTGTGACCTCCCAATAGGCAAGGTACTTAGCAATGAGGGCTCGACCAATTGAGCTATCCGTTGGGGCTTGTTGTCATGTTGGTTTGCTTTACAACAAGCTGATCATTGTAAATTTTGCATCGAGCTAAGTTATAAAGCTCCATGGGAAGTATGTTTTTATTTCAACAATCTTCTTGGTTGAAGGTGTCATTGAACATTGATGACAACGTTCCCCCAAGAGCGAGGGTTTTGTAACGACCCTAGTGAAAATTCCATGTAATAAAAGTTAATAAGGGAAAAATAATAGCTATGGTTATGGGACACTTATTCCAAGCTGAGTGTTGGGAAAAAAATCCTAGTGTGAGTGTGGTATGGCTAAGAAAATTGGCAAAGGAAATCGAAAATGCCTTTGAAAGGCATGAAGCATTAATTGACATTTTATTTATGAAAATAATGGAAATCAGGAGAAAATGATGGTTAAAAGTCATAGGTTGGCTGTGAGGAGGAAAATAAAGGAAAGTAATGGAAAATGAAGAAAATAGATGCCTCATTAATAAAAAGGATTTTGAGGATGAGTTGGTACCTTTTGCGAATTTTACCTTTTGTGAGTTCAATTTTGGAGCTCTCTCTATATTGTCTCTCTCACACTCTTGGACACTTAGGATTTTCTTGGAGAACTTCAACATTGGATTAAGAAAAGAAAATAAGGCAAAGGAAAGTGACGATCAAGCATGGAAGAGCATGATTAAGCAACTACATCAGGATTATTTATAGGTATCAGTTTGCATGTGTGATTTCCTTGCTATATTTGGCATGCATGGTACATGCATGTGTGTGTTTGATCCTCAAGTTGTCATTGGCATGGGATTTTCTATGCATGACAGTGTTCTTCAGCCTTTGCTTGCCATTTCTAGATAGCCATGGTATGATGTGTTCTCATGTTCTGGTTGAGTTGTATTGCCAGATGGATTTAAAACTGAGCGAGGTGGTGTTTGAAAGAAAGAACAAATGACCTAGTGATCCTTGAATCAGATTATAGATTGTAGTAAAGCCTTGGCTTAGTAAACGTTGAACCATACCATGGGTTGTGGTAAAGCCATATTTTGTGTTACTTCGGTGGGCCTAGGAATCCTCGACCGATGAATGAAAATATATATGGTAAATCCTAGAGGTGGGTGCCCTCGGCTAGGCCTAGGAATCCTTGGCCGGTGAATGGTAGGATATGCAGTAAATCCTAGAGGGTGGAGTCTTGATTAGGCCTAGGGATCCTCGACCATTGTATGGAGGGATGTACGGTAAATCATAGAGACTAGGAGACAAGAAAATTCCTCATGTTGTAGGTGGAGAAATATGGTGACATCCACGCTTATTTAGGGCTTAAAGATCCGGCGGGGATTGCGGTAAAGCATTGGTTGATTTTGGTTATGATTCCCTCATTCATGCTTGGAATATGGCATGAGGGTGACTGGATGAAAGAAATATTTGGTTTAATCAATCTATGGTCAGGTTGTATGTGGAAGTCCCACACCTGGTTGGCTTATGCATTCATTTATAAGATTTCCTTCTCCTTGGTATTTCATTTGTAAATATACTGGTTTATATGTGGATTTTATGTTTGTTGTATCCTTATGATTTATGTTGTTTATATTTTGGTTATAAGTATATTTTACGATCGTGATGATGTATGACTTTCATCATGTTTTGATTTGTAAATGAATGAATAATGAATATATGACCTAATAGAGGATAATGAAACTAATGTGATAAGGCATCAATGTTTCTTAGCGATTCTGAGATAAGTATGAGATCCCTATGCTAAGATATGTTGTTACGACCAGCAGAATGCATATTTGTGACATGTTTGACAGAATTCATGTCATTTCCAGTAGGGGTCCATTGAAGTCTTGTTTAAGTATTTTCATTAGTATCATTGTTTTAGTGTTACTTTTCATTTATGGAAGTTCCATGGAGTTATGGGAAATGGCCTGAGTCCTGGCCTTGAAAAAGTGGCACAGAATCCGGGGTCACAGGCTTAGAATTAGTTGAATAATACCCTAGTCGCTTGTGTTCCCTTGCTATCAAAGCATCTAGAGGGTCCCAACCGCATGCATGGCCATGTCGTGGGAGCAGTTGAGGCTCTAGGTCAATAAAATGTTAAGTTTCCTGAGGCGCTGGTTGGCTCCTGGAGGTTCTGTAGCATGTGTGAAAGGTCAATTTGGTTTTGTTTTGCTAGTTCCACTTCCTTATATGTACATGGGGAGTTGAATCATATCATAGTAGCCTCTCGTCACATGTTTACCCCACTGGACCATTTAACTTGGGTTAATGTGGGAGGAGGGTGTTACATTTATGCATCTCATGTATGTATGCATATTGATCATTTTCATAGAGTTTATTAATTTTGATGTGATGTCAAAGTTACTTGATTAGCTTCTACTTTAGTAAGAGGCATTGTTTTAGGCATGTTGTACCACATTATCAACATTCCCTTTTCCTATATTTTCTGTTAATATTTTATTATTTGTTATGTATTTTTGTTGGTTTTCACTTTTCATTAGTAAAGAAGAAAGGCATTGGAATATTATATGTTATTCATTATACATAAGGAAAGTTATGTTGAGAGAAAATTTTATGTTATATTTTAGAATTATTATTAACAATAGTTCAAATGGATGTCATGTCTAACGCATTAGGTAATGCATTGGCCATCTATTAATGAACTATTTTACGAAAACTCTAACAACAATTTACAAGGTTAACTTTATAAACACAATTAATTAAATTTATTTTATTTTATTTAATATTTCAATTGTGATTGGTTGAATGTGTTTCTCTCTTATTGTGTAATGATGAAAGTCATGACGTGATTGTACCTATGTGATCTCAATTGTGCTGAAAAGCGAAGATTGATATGATCTAACAGTGTGTTGAGTAGATGAATGATGGATCCGACGAATTATATTTATATCTCAAATACCACAAATTTTTCTATAAGAAGGTTGGGTAGGTGACATCCCTTCCAATCCGATCTATTTCTATGATAGTATTTCGATGTCATAGTTAGGAGTCATCCATGCATGTTTATATCTATAGCTTCCTTGTTAATCTGATTATCTATTTACAAGTTGTTCTCATGATTCGTGTGGATGAAGAAACACATTTTATAATATTTCATTTATTGTTTTAATGTTCGACATGTCACGATTCATGTTTGCCACCCACATAAACAACATATGTAGAGTTAGAAAGTCGTTCCCTTAACATAACAATTGATATATACGTGCATTTACTCATTGGAAACAAATTTGGATGGGGTGTACTCCAAAAACAAACATAAATGTACCTAAAAAGGTTCCACTCTTTTATTTTTGATATTTATCAAAACAACTATAAATTATAATACATTAATATTATAATTTATATTTCTTTTTTACATTTACATTTTGATTTTTTTTTTTTAACTTTTACTTTTGATCTTTCACAATTAAAATAATTATTTTAAAATATTTTATTTAAAAAATATTGATTTAATATCTTCATTAATAATACCATTTCTTTTTATATAATTAAAATTATAACAATATTTAAAATTAAAACATACCCAAATTCCTATTCTTTTGGCTTCACAACATTTCACATATGAATTTTCCAAAATTCATCAAATTGTAATTAATATTTTTTATTTATTAAAATACGAAATCTATAATTAAACATCAAATTCACATAACTTGAGGATTTCAAATGAATAGTGATTCATTAAATTCACACAACCTCAGGATTTCAAATGAATAGTGATTCATTGCACAAAGATGAATAAATAATTCAAAATTTTTATCCATAATAATAACATATTCATGAAAATTCTTTATTTATAAAATATTTTTCTATTTGTTTTCCTAATATGTAAATATTTCATTATAATTAATTAATAATTTTATATATTTCAAAAAAACTCTCATTTTATTTTAAAAATGTTTTTTTTAATTGCAATATTCTTGTAATTATTTAATTTTGCAAAACAATATAATAAGTTATATAAAATATAATATATATTTTAAAAATCAATTAGATTTCATGGTACCAATCACTGAAATCTAAACTGAGTGGATTCTAAACCTTAACACTATCTTGAATCAATATTTTTAGTTTAATTTAACTATATATAAACTAAGAGGTAGGGACTAGCTACTATGTAGCACCTTTTATTCAAAATAGTGTTGATTATAATTATAGGTAAATTTGAAAGTGGACATTTATTTTTAATAGTTGAAGTTTTATTAAGGTTATTTTCTTAAATGAATGGAAAGTTAAGACTTTATTTAATGGTATGAAATTATTTGGTCTATAAAATCTATTTACTATTTATTTATTCATCTACTAAGTAAATTTATTAACTTGTTAGTTAATGTATTGAAATGTGAAGTTTGTAGTACTTTTTTGAATTTTTCATTAAATTTAATGAAGAAATATATTAAAAAATGGTAAATAAATATGGAATAATATTAATGTAGAATTTTAATTTACTATTTATAATATTAATATTCAAACTAGGTAACTTCATGATAAAGTTGTAGAGTTATATTTGTGGAAATGTACTTTTACTTTAGTATTTCTTAATGCAAGTAGAACTATTTAACCATATGTTGGGAGATTATACTAAATAAATTTATATATTATATTTTACATTTTTAAATAATATATTATATATATATATATATATATATATATATATATATATATATATATATATATATATAATATATATATATATATAGATAGATATATATATATAGTTTTTATGATGGATAAGACCCCTATTCACCTCAAGATCATGATACTCAAGATTAAATCACAATCTCTATTTCAACATCAATTTTTTGCCACATAGGCTAACATGTCTTGTGCTAATAAAACTCAAGTAGAGCGAGAATTAAGCCCTCTAACTACCAAGTTATTATCATTTGACAAATAAAATTTTAAGATAAAATAAACAAACATAATCCAATAAAAATATCCTATTTTTCTTGTGGATCTTTCGATCTGATCTTATCACATCAGATTTGTGAATTTCTTTCCTCATATCATTGTGCTTATTGAGGTCACTTTGAATTTAGTAATCCTTGTTATTTCATTTACAAATTTGGTTATCTTTATATTTTATTTTGAAAGGTTGTTGTATTTGTTGATTTTATCACATCACATTTGTGAATTGCTTTCCTCATATCATTGTGTTTATTGAGATCACTGTGAATTTAGTAATCCTTGTTATTTCATTTACAAATTTGATTATCCTTATTTTCTCGTGAGTAAAATCATGATCCATTATTTCATTTTTTTGATTGCTTATTATTTGTGAAAATAAATGAGATGAAATCATCCCAATAATAAAATTTTATTCTTATTAAGAATAAACAAAGTCCTATTTTACTTCATTTTTATTAGGAATTAACACATTGTTAATTTACTTCATAAATTCCCCTATTCAATGGATTTGGAAAACTTTCGACCCTATCAAATTCATTTCATTTATTTATTTCAAGTTAATTTCATTTTATTTATTTGTTACTATTACTTTTATACGATTTCTTTCAACAAATGTATATATCTTTTAAGATTTCTAACACGAATATATATAATATGTGATGATTCTCAATATAAATATTTATAACCTAGTGTATTCCATATAAATATCACCAATTTGATTATCACTATTGTTGATTATTTTCAGAGCATGGGAAGAACACGTGTGCCATTTTTGAGTGATGTCACCACAAATGTCTAAATCTTTTCAGATTTCTAAGGCAAATATATAAATATTTGATTTCTAACTCAAATATATATAATATGTGATGGTAACCTAGTATATTCCATATAATTATTAACAAATTGATTATTACTATGGTTGGTTATTTTTGGAGCATCGGAAAAAGACATATATGCCATTTTTGAGTGATGTGACCTTTTGGATTTAAACCGGCGTTTCCTTTCCCCGTTTAGGGTTTAGGGTTTGCTACTATAGTATAGCTTAATGTTCTCATAACATTAAATGCATGCAAGAGTCGTAAACAAAATATATGGTAAAGAAAACACTAAATTCATGCTGATTGTTAGTAGTCATTACTTTATAACACCAACATCCAGATTTTGTTATAATCTTACCAGAATTTATAGCTTTAGACTACGCTACCTGGAAATGGCAGAAGAGATATGGAAGGGATTGTTGATTCAAATTTTTGGGAAGATTGCCCACGAAAAACATTATGAGGTTTTGAAAGGCGAGAAGAAAATGTTAGCGCAGAGTGAAAACCACGGATCACATGAGAACAGAGAAATCACCATCTATTACTGTGTGGAGACTGTGTAATTAATA
The DNA here is from genome assembly GCA_000404065.3 of Pinus taeda. Taxonomy (NCBI): domain Eukaryota; kingdom Viridiplantae; phylum Streptophyta; class Pinopsida; order Pinales; family Pinaceae; genus Pinus; species Pinus taeda. Next base: position 34,182 of record APFE030570850.1, read on the forward strand.
GATCAATTAGTTTTGAATTAGTAATAGACTTATTCATCTGTATATTTGTTAAATCATATCGCCCATTGGCCTTTGCTTTGCTTTGCTTACACATGTTGCTGTGATGAACCCTTGAAATATAAATATAAAACAACTTCTCTTTATGGTGTGAAATTCAATAAATTAATTTTATAGCGCGAAAATGAAGCGATTGAATAAATCGCTTATCGTATATCTGCCATGGAAATGTTATAAATATGCATTAAGATACTGTAACTGAATACATTTTACTTGAAAAACAAAAGAATACCAAATCAAAATTAAAGATATGAATCTAATGTTAAGCTTTCAGTAACATATAATTGCTTTCAGGCAAAATTCAAACGCATCTATAATTGAATGCATTTTATTTCAGGTTCATGCAGTAATCGAATAAATCAGTTGTAGTGTATCTACCATGTAAATCTAAATACTGTAATTGAATAGTACATGTTACCTTAAGAAGAACATACCAAATCTGAAATCAAACGACTATAATTCCGGATAATTGAATAAATCAGTTAACGTGGATCTGCCATTTAAATATTAATATCATGCATGAAGATAGTGTGATTGAATACATGTTAGGTAAAAAAAAAAAATGCCAAATCTGAATAAAAAAATATGAATATAATGAAGCTTTCAGGAGCATATAAATGTACATTAAATTGCTTTCAGGGCAAAATTCAAACGCATCTATCTATAACTGAACTTATTTTATTTGGCACTGAATTAGGTTCATGCCAAATGTCAAACACATAGATGCCGATGCTGCCGCCGCCGGTGTACTGCTGTGAGTCAGTCGAACGGATTTATGCGTTCGGCAATGGATTTGGATTTAGAGTAGAGAGCAGAGCAGATCAAGCAATAATAAAACAGTCAGAGGCGCTGCTAATGCCACTGCTGTCTCCTCAGGCGTCATCCTTGTACGCCCCGTAGATATAAGATACTCGCAAATACGTTTGACCCATAGAAGACAAAAACACAAACCCAGAGCCATTCCTGCCACTGCAGGCGCCATCGTAGTTGTAAGGCCGTTGGATTTAGCTGCTTCTGTACACACACCTTCGTCAGACATGCAGGTTTCCATACACAAAGCTTCTTCAGACACAGCTTCCATAGGCATGGGTTCTTTAATAGACATGCTTTCTATAGACCTAGGTTCATCACAGGTAATCTTTATCCATTTCCCAGGGCTAGGAATCCCGGCATGCACAAGGAACAGAAGATAAAAGCCAGGAGGAGCCAAGGCTGCATTACGCGGAACAGTAACAGTAGTCTCATATATCACTTCAAAAATCTGCACAACCTCAATGATCTCCAGTCCGAGCAGCCTCTGGCTCATGGAATAACTGTGTGTAGTGAAATTAGACGGCGCCAGAATTGTAACAGAAATTGCTTCCTTTTGTTGACCCGCCAAGATTTGCAAGTAAAATCTCATGGTGAAGGTACGGCCATAGCCCATGGCAGACGGCCAGGACGTGATTAAGGGCCGATGCGCATCGTTCTCAGGTGCCAGATAGGGGGGAGAAAACGCCTCCAAACTGAGGTCTGTGGAATGCGGCACGCCCCTAAATTTGTCGAGATTATTGCCGCCCACAAGAACGCGGCCGTCAGGGAGCATATGGCCACTGGGACTGTAGAGCCTAGCAGTGGCGGGGGGAGTGAGCACCTCAAACCGAAGTGGCCCGGGACTTGATGGCTTGTAAAGAAGACCATAAAGAATGGTGTCCCCTGAACCGGAGCCCTTGGAAGCTCCGTTGATAATTAACACGTCGCCAGTTGGGAGAAGAAGCATGTCCCCCATTACCATTACCGTGGGGCGCATGGGCATGCTCTCTATCCGCCAATGTGGATCAGGATCCGTGAATCTCAGACGTCCGCAGATGTTGGTGGTCGAATTCGATCGGATCACTTCCCTATATGAAAACTCAGCAGCTCCGGCGCCGCAGATCAGCACTTCAGCGTCACTAGCTCCTGGATCCAGTGGGAGGAGAACGTAGGAGGCATAGGTCTGGACGTAGCTGTTGCTGGAGTAGGCGGGCATGTCCGGGTAATGCCGCACCACGCGCTTGTTGACATGGTCGAACAGAATCGATTTTCCGTTGGCGAAAATGAACAGATTGCCGTCAGGCCCAAGTTGGACTAACGGATAAATAATATTGTTCTCCTCCCAATCCATCGATTTCTGGAGGAAAGGGAACTGGTACACCGATTGGCTTTGCTTCTTTGGATCGAACTGGGAGTTGAACTGCCCCCGCCCGCCCACGACCATGCTTTTAGCGCCCGGAAGAATGTGATGGGTGCCGTGCCATCGCCTGTTTGGAATTTCGGTGCAATCACAGAAATGGGAGGGACTGAATACTCTGACTGTCACATCTCCCTCGTTGAAACCACAGGTCTGGATCAGGCAGCCGTCAGCGGGCATGGCACCTGAAGAACACCATGTTTCCGTCTGGAGTTGAAAGGAGCTGACCTGGTTCGTGTGGAAATCATATTCCATATATTCGATAGAACGATTCCAGCAATCTTTCTTCAGAAATTGATGGATCCGGCATTTCCCAAAGGGTAAAGGGAAGTTGGATGAGCCGAAATCAGTCGAATCGAAGAAGATGATCTTATTTTTGGGTAGTAGAGCCAATTGCATGGCTGATACACCCGAGTTACCATCTTCGCCTTCAGATTCCGCCCCTGCAGACACTGAAATGACACAAACCAAGAACAGTGCCCACATCATTACAATCTTTATTACCCACATCATCACAATCTTTCTTGATAAATGTTCTATCATCGTAAAATATTAATCAGCAGTCAGAATATTTGGCTGATTCTTTCTCAATGCAACAAGGTCACAGTGTTCGCTAAATCTTTGGAATAACGTAACAATTGAACTCAATGCAATAACGTAACAATTGAACTCAGTCAGTCGTCATGACATCGCCTTTATAACTTTGCCAAACTACCTACGGTGGATTTGAACAAGTTTCAATTTGCCGTTGCGCTGCTGGAAAAAATTCATTACCGTTGATTTGAACAATTTTCAATTTGCCCGTTGCCCTGCTGCAAAAGACCTATTGTGCACTTGTAATAATTTATATAATGATATTACTATTTTAATAACTTTTCTCTTAATTTTAAAATTTATTATTTATTTTATTTATTATTATAATTGCATCATTACAATCTTTCTTGATAAACATTCTATCATTATAAACTATTAATCCCGGTCCCACTGTTTCCCTATTTCTTTCTCAGTGCAACAAGGTGCTAATTCTTTAGCAATGCAACAAGGTAACAATTGAATTCAGTTGTCATGAGACATTGAGTTTATAACTTTGACAAAAGGTAACAATTGAATGCATTCGTCATGAGACATCGCCTTTATAACTTTGCCAAAAGGTAACAATTCAATTCATTCCTCACCACAGATAGCCTTGTCAAACTACCCTTGATTTGACCATTTGAACAAGTTTCATTTGTTGTTGCCTTGCAAAAAGTCATTGTTCACTTTTAATAGTTTACATACTCCTATACAATCTATTATTAAAAGATATTTATTTAAATAATATAATAATTTAAAAATACTATTAATGTTATAATACCTAGATATGATTTAAAATTTTATTAATAATGTTATCGTCTAAATTCTAATATCACACATTTATATTCCTAAAAACTTTTATAACTAAAATAAAAATCTATCACTTATCTATCACTTTTCTCCCATTAAAATAAGTTTTAAAAAATTTAATTTATTTTTATTTAAAAAATGATTATTAATAAAAATATTATATTAAATATATTTAAAAATTATTAAGTTAATAATATCATTTTTTTATAAAAATTCAATTAAATCTACTCTTTAATTTAAATAATTAGTTATATATTATTATGATATTTTTATTGCTCAAGTAATAATTTTTTTTCTCAAATTTTTTATTTACTATTTATTTTATTTATTATTATAATTGCATGCTAACTTTACTATATTATAAAGTAATTTTTAATTTGCTTGATAAAAATCATAATAACCATTACTAGTGTAACATTACATTAAGTACATTTCTGTATGCATTTCTTTTATTGATATATAAGTCTTTTGAATTAATTTTTTGATAAAATTTTAAATTATAAATGGGATAATATTTATTGTGTATTAAGAATTAAAGCTAAATATTATTATTAAGTTATCACATTAAGGATAACTTAAATGATGACCACAAAGTATATTGACTTTCTAGAAATATTTTACTAGGTTGTAATTGAGTTTTGGGCTAGTATTTATTGTGTCCATAGTATTAAAGCTATAATGTAAATGATGACCACAGAGGATATTGATTTTCAGTGAATTATTGACAAGGTTGTAATTGAGTTTTGGGCTAATATTTATTGTGTCCATAGAATTAAAGATAAATATTATTAAAGAATAGAAGATCACCATTGAGATAACTTCAATGATGACCACAAAGCATTTTGACATTCTTGGAAACATTGACTAGGCTGTAATTGAGTTTTGGGCTTCGAGTCAAAACTAATATACCATTTCAATGGCTAAGAACTCTTCTTTCATTCCCTTAAAGAAATAATCTTAGGTTTACAAGAGTTATTCAACATTCAAACATACACTGGCAGAAATGCATAAAAATTGACAAATTTAATCACACATTAAAACAAGATGTTTTTATGTGGTAAAACCTTGACAGTGCGTCAAGAAAACCTCCACGGAGCAAGAGATTGGAAACTTCTATTAATCAAGAATGAATCTCCATCATCCAAGACTCTTGGGCCACCCCAATTAATATGGGTTTTTCCTCTGTTACATAACTCCTTCTCGTTATGAATCCCGTTGCAAAACTAACTGACAGTAATTAACAAATTTTACCCATAATTACATTTTGTTGTCATATTTCAACAAACTCCACCTTGACAAAAATTTTCTTAATCCCTTGCCCATGCCCATTCATCATCTCTTCTGGAAACCAAGAGAAGCCAAACACCATCACAACTTCTCTACTCTAACTAGTTTCATGAATATGTCTACACAATTCTCCCATGTATGGACTTTTTTGAGAGCTACTTTTTCGCCATCGATCACTTGTCTCAAAAAATGATACCTTACATCAATGTGCTTGGTCTTGCTGTGATAAGATGGATTTGTAGCCAAATGAGTAACACTTTGGCTATCACAGAATACATTCACTTTCTCCTGCGTCCTTCCAATCTCATCAAGCAACCCTTTCAACCAAATTGCTTCTTTACTCGCATTTTAAGCAACTATACACTTTGATTCAGTGTTGGACAAAGCAACTATTTCTTGAAGGTTTGACATCCAACTAATTGCTCCACCTGCAAGAGTAAAGACATAGTCTGTAGTAGATATCTTTTTGTCCAAATCACCTGCATAATTAGCATCGATATATAAATAGACTGATCCTTCACTACCATTAAAGATGATGCAATGGTCACTTATGCCCCTTAAATACCGAAGCACCCATTTCACTACTCGCCAATGTTCTTCACCTAGATTTCCCATGAACCTCCTGACAACTCCAACTTCATGTGAAATGTCAAGTCTTCTAGATGCCATCACATATAGTAAGTTGCCTATAACATTTTCATATGGTACATGAGATATATACTTCTTTTCTTCATTAGTTCTATGACTCAAAACTAAAGAAAGTTTAAAATGGGAAGCTAATGGAAGCTTAACAGGTTTCACATTGTTCATACCAAACTTTTCAAGTACTCTTTCCACATACTTCTGTTGTGATAACCAAAGCTTTCCATTTCTTTTTCTCTATGTATCTCCATGCCCAAGATATGTTTTTCCACTCCAAGATCCTTCATATCGAATGACCTAGAGAGTTGAGCCTTTAACCTATTGATCTCTTCCATGCTTTTGCTTGCAATAAGCATATTGTCAACATACAGAACCAAGATAATGAATATGCTACGTAAAATATTGAAGTATACACGGTGATCATACTCAGTTCTAATAAAGTTCTTCCTCACCATGAAGGAGTCAAACTTCTTTTACCATTGCCTCGCAGACTGCCTCAGACCATACAATGATTTCTCGAGCTTGCAAACTAATCTTTAGCTGCAACTTTGTACAAAACCTTATGGCTGTTCCATATATATATCTCTTCATCTAAATCACCTTATAGAAAAGTTGTTTTAACATCTAACTGTTCTAACTCAAGGTCAAGTAATGTAGTTAGTGCCAACTCAGTACGTATATAAACGAGTTTTACGACTAGTGAAAAAATCTCATGAAAATCAATACCTTCGACTTGTGAATACCCTTTTGCGACTAGCCTCACTTTATACCTTTTGATACTTCCATCAAATTTCCATTTCAATTTGAAGACCCATTTGCATCCAATAAAACTTCTCCCTTTAGGAAGTTCTATAAGATCCTAGGTGGTGTTATTGGCTAAGGAATCCATTTCTTCTTTCATAACATTTTTTCATTTTCCACTATCCATATCATCCACCACTTCCTGATAATAAGAAGTTTCCCCATCTTTAGTAATAATTGCAAAATATGAAGCAAAATCTTCATACCTTTTAGGTGTTTTTCTTTCCCTTGTAGACCTTCTTAGAGTGACTAGTTGCTGAACTGGTTATGAAACTTCAATAGTTTCCTTGGCATCTTCTTCACCTTTTCCTCTAGAAGTCTCTCATTCCTTTCGACTTTCTGAAAAAGGTCTAGCCTCCAACTGAATTTGTTGATTTGGCGATACTTGTTCCTCTTCAATTTTTTCAACATTTGATTTTAAAAGAGAAGATCCATCATATGTTACATCTCTACTAATGACTATCTTCCATGAAGTAGGATACCACAACCTGTATCCTTTCAGTGCATAGTCATACCCAACAAAGACATAACATTTCGATTTTTGATCTAATTTTGAATGTTGATTCTTAGGAATAAGAGCATAGGCATCACAACTAAAAATCCTTAAATGGAATAATTCCAAGACTGACCCAACCAAACTTCTTAAGGAATTTTACAACTAATTGCACCTGAAGGTGATCAGTTAACTAAATAACAAGCAGTAGATACTGCTTCTACCCACAACTCCTTTTGTAAGTTAGCGTTGTTGATCATGCACCTGTCTCTTTCCATAAGAGATACTCATACATTCATCAACGTAATTTTGTTGAGGAGTATAAACAACTATTTTATGTCTATCAATTCCTTCATCCTTACAATATTGTTCAAATTCTAAAGAAGTAAATTCATCACCATTGTCAGTTATCAAACATTTAATTAATTTGCGAGTTTTCATTTCTACCATTGCTTTAAATTGTTTGAAAACATTAAATACATCAACTTTCCTTTTCAACATATAGACCCAAAATTTATGGGAGAAATCATCAATAAATGTTAAGAAATATAAAGCACCTCCATAAGATATAACAGGAGATGGTCTTGACAAATCAGAATGAATATAGCCAAAATTTCTTTACTATTATGACTTCTAGTTTTAAACCTATGTTTACATTGTTTTCCATACACACAATGTTTACAGAAATCCAACTTCAAGGATTTCAAATGAGGACGCAATTTACAGTTCATTAGTACCTGAAGACTTTTATCGCTCATGTGACCCAATCGTTGATGTCATAGGCGAGTACCTCCTCCTTCTTTCAATAACGCAGTCGCTTCCTCACTTAGCTGAGCACTTCCTTTGAGTTTGTAAAGATTTCCGACCTTTTTTTCCTTCATAACAACCAGGGCACGTTTTGAGACCTTCAACACTTCATTATGACTTGTGAGATTGTAACCATCCGAGTCCAACGCTCCCAAAGAAATCAATTTTTTCTTCAATTCAGGTACATGTCTAACATTAGTTAATGTTCTAATTTTATTATCATACATTTTAATCTTGATATTTTCCATCCCAACAATTTGGCAAGATAAATTATTACCCCTAAACACAGAACTGCCATACATAACTTCATATGTGAACCAATTTTTGTGCAGACTCATGTGATGAGAAGCACCCGATTCTAACAACGAATTTTCAAATTTCTGAGAGACATTACCTACACGTAAAGTTTCATCTACCATACCTAATTCATCAACATATTAAACTTCATCACTCATATCTGAATCAACTTGATTTGCTTCCTTCTTTGTGTTTTTAGACTCCTTTCATTTCCAACAGTCTTTCTTGAGGTGTCGAATTTTGTTGTAGTACCAACATTTGGCCTTACACTTTTTACCCTTTGATTTAGACCTAGAAGAGCCCCTGGGTTTCTTCCCTCTTTCTTTTGATATTCCTCTGGCTGCCATGTCTTTTGATGCAGAGGTTTCAATACTAGATTTCCTCCATGCTTCTTTAGATAAGAGAGCTCTTACAACCGATTCAAATTTCAAAGAATAAAAAGTGCTCAAATTGCTTGAAGTTACTAAGTGGTCCCATGACTTGGGCAGAGAACACAATAAGGTTATAACTTTGTCTTCTTCTTGAATTTTAACTTCCATATCTAACAAATGGAAAATAAGTGTATTAAAAACATTGAAATGCTCTGCAACTTTTGTACCCTCCTTCATCCAAAGATTTACAATTGCCTTTTTAGATCAATTATGTTGGTTAACAATTTGGTCATATATAACGTTTCCAGTTTTCCCCAGAAACTTGCAGTTGTACTCTCTACAATGATGTTAAAGGGAACTTCATCTACGAGGCATAACCTGATGGTACTGAGAGCTCGGTCATCTAATTCATCCTAGTCTATGTCTTTCATGCTAAAAAGTTTTTTCTTCACCCCGTCTAATGCTTTGTGCAACCCTTATTGCATAAGAAAATCCATAACTTTCAGTTTCCATAAAACAAAGTTGTTCTTGCCATTGAATTACTCCACCCCAAACTTTTCATTTGTCATTTTTTCCATTTCTTCCTTAGAGTTAACAAAATTTTGTTTCGAGATGTTCTTTCTAGGGTTTATTAGTTCAATTTCTTCTTTTAAATAGGGTTTTTCTAAAATTAATTTCCTTTGATCTCTTACAAAAAAAAATATATTTTGTTCACTTTTAATAATTTCTAGAACTTCCACAATTAATTCAAACCCTATTCCACTTTTTTGTATCCTTTTTGTTCAGAATTTTAGAGGGGAAAAAATTTCTTTTTTAGAAAACCCTACTCATCTTCCTCATCCTTAGTTCAAAATTTCCCTACTCCAAATTAAAAAAAAAAAAAAAAAATCTTTGCTTGTGCTATAAAAAAAATTACCTAGATTTCTTTAAAAAACAACTCATCTTTTGGGTTTTCTATTTCTCTCTACTCTGACAAGGGGATCTCTGCTCTTTTCTTCTTCGATACGGGGCTCT